>JABUQX010073645.1:25000-43022 GCA_015478945.1 Trachelipus rathkii
CTTGTTTTATGAGAATTACGTCTGCATTTCTTGATTGAATTTTATTATAGAAACAATCTACGTGCGGCATTATATGGCGGAAAACAGTGAGCCAAAATACAAAAGTAGGATCAGTCAATAACCTTTGCAAACCTCCTGCTTGATCTCGTGTTCCTGGTTGTTTGCTTTCATTTAGAATTTTTTCAAAGCACTCTAACAATAGCTCTCTATGTTCAAAAACCATGTTTACAGTTCGGATGTTAAAATTCCATCTTGTTTTAACAGTTTTTGGCAACCGTTTCCCAATAATTTCATCTAATACAGAGCATCTCTGAGGAGATTGTGAAAAAAAGGTTGGAATTAGTGACATATTTCTAAAGAATTCTCCAACTTCTGGAATTTGAGAAACTGACTGAGTCATTATCAAATTAATTTGATGCGCATAACAGTGTACATAATGTGCATTTGGATAAACGTCTTTTATAAATACGTTTACACCACTGACGTGTCCACTCATAACTGCGGCACCATCATAACTTTGAGCAATCAATTTTTCTGGACAGTTCTGTAAAATGGATTTTAATTGATCAGAAATAACGCTAGCTATTGATTCTGCCCTGTGAGAAGCTGGGTTAAAAAGTCCCCAAAATCTTTCTTTTATATTCCCGTCATATTCATAGCGCAAAATGAGAGCTAATTGAAATTCGTTTGATATATCAGAGGTTTCATCTGCGATTATGCCTATAAAGCTAGCTTGTGAAATCTCTTTTAATATGTGCATCCTACATATTTCCCAAGAGCAAGAAAGTAAATCATTTTGTATAGTCATTGAAGTTCCTTTGAAAACGTTAGAACTTTTTAAGTGATCTCTTAAAGTTGGATCTAATTCAGCACTGTATTCTATTAATGATTTAAAAACACCAGGATTCATAGAATCAGAACTTTCGTCATGACCCCTTAAGGGGAGTTCAAGAGTAGTATTGGGCCCACTTCCGAGGCAACCTATTTCGCTAGGAAGGAATAGAGATATATTAGTCTTATATGGAGGAATTGACAGACCGAAGGTCTGTCAATCCGACAAACAGACAAAACCGAAGGTTTTGTCTGTGTTTGTCTGTGATTGTCTGTCATTGATTTATTATTATTATTATTATTACATCGAAGATTCGTTTTCCCGAAGGGAAAACGAATCTGAGTTGAAAATCATCCTCAACATATGCATTTCTGAATCCAACTCCGACTCGACTCCGACTCCGCTCCGACTCTGTCTCCGGCTCCGACTCCGGCTCCGGGCGCGGTTCTTACTCCGGCTCCGGGCGCGGTTCTTACTCCGGCTCCGATTCAGCTTGAGTGAACGAGTCTTTGAAGTTTTATTTTATTATTATTATTATTATTATTATTATATTATTATATATAATATTATATTATATATAATATATTATTATTATTATTGATAATAATATATTATTATTATTTTTTTTCCACCGCGGTTTCTTCTTCGCATCCAGTTTCTGAGTTCTATATATCTACATGGGTTAGGTAATAAACAGTCGTATAACAACAAATGTGTTCCTTATAAACGGTCGTAGAGTTCGAATATGATGGTTATAAGACCGTATAGGGTGTCTAGGATCCCCCCAGAAGGGATCCCACCCAAACATTAAATATTGATGTAGTAAGCTGAAACTTGATATACAACCTTTTTAGGTTGTATCTTAGATGTATCCGGGTAAAATGACCGATTACCAAATTCGGGGACCAGCCCCACCAAATCTGAAATATTGACAAAATGATGAAACTCGGTATACCAAGGCCTTCTGAGATTGTATCTTGAATACCCCGCGGTGTTAAAATACTTTGTGGGTGCCCCTAGACGGGGTACTCACCCCAAAATCTGAAAATATTGACATAGAACAACGAAACTTGATTACAGCCTTTTTATGTTGTATCTTAGATGTATCCGGGGTAAAATGACCGATTTGGCCAAATTCGGGGACCGGCCCCAAAATCTGAAATATTGACCTAGAACGATGAAACTCGGTATACACCTACCATATAAGGTACTCACATCATATATGGGTTAAATAACCGTACACAACCTAAATGGGGGTCTCTGGGACCCCAAACCTGAAATATTGATCTAGAACGATGAAACTCGGTATATACCATTCATATAAGGTACCCATATCGTATATGGGTTAAATAGCCGTACACATCCCAAAGAGGGGTCACCAGCCCCACAAAACTGAAATATTGACCTAGAACGATGAAACTCGGTATACACATACCATATAAGCTACTCACATCATATATGGGTTAAATAGCCGTACACAGCCTAAAGGGGGTCTCTGGGACCCCAAACTTGAAATATTGACCTAGAACGATGAAACTCGGGATATACCCTTCATATCTAGTACCCATATCATATATGGGTTAAATATCCGTTCACATCCCAAAGGGGGGGTCACCAGCCCCACAAAACTGAAATATTGGCGTAGAACAACGAAACTTGGTATACATCTTTCTTATGATGTATCTTCGATACAGAAAACAAAAAAAAAAAAAAAAAAAATAAAAAAAAAAATATAAAAAAATTAAAAAAAAATTTTTTTTTAAAAATTAAAAAAAATTTTTTTAAAAATTTAAAAAAATTAAAAAAAAAAATTTAAAAATTTAAAATTTTTTTTAAAAATTTAAAAAAAAATTTTAAAACAAAAAAAATTTACGTTTTTTATATAAATCAAACACCCTCAAAAGCCTCTGGAGCCTCTGGAGCCTCTTGAGCCTTCCCGGCCTCTTCCCAGCCTCCCAAGCCTCCCGACCCTCCCCATCTATGATCTATTGACCCGGCCTCCTCAGCCTCCCCTCCCTCACACCCCTCCCCATCTATGATCTAGTGATTCATGTCATATTCTGTATAACATAACACAAAACTTTATTTATTTTTTTGATTTATAGCTTTAAACAGGTTTGTTTTTACTAAATTTACCTTTTCAGTATTATAACTTAGAAATTTGGGTTTTTTACATACCTAAACTGTAAATCAGTTAAATCAAACCAACCACCCCTCCCCCCTCCCTACCCAAATCCTGGACTATTTATACATTAGCATAGTAATATTTAAAATTTTTTTACATAACCTTGTCTAAATATCATACTGATCATGAATATTATGCTAACGTAACAAAGATCCATACTTAAAAAAACAATAAAGTAACTAACATTGAGTGAGAACAGGAACCTATACACTTTTCTAACATTACTCACTTGATATTTTTACATTAAGCTATAGTTAATAATTAACAAAATTTTATTCAAAACCTTGTCTAATATCATTACTGATGCATGAATATATGCTAACGAACAAAGTTTTCACATCAATAAAGCAAACATAGCATCACCTAACTACAAATATAACGTACATCACAAACCTAACAACAGCTTAAACATGAAAATAAACAGTTAACCATTAACAAGCTTTCATACTTAACAACAAGTACTAACATTGAGCGCAGAACGTAAACCTACTTACACTTTTCTAACATATCACTGAGTTTTCTACATTAACATAGTAACATTTAACAAAAAATTTATCACAACCTTGTGTAAGTATTTTCTCTTTTTTTTTTTACTTGATCCCCAATGGGGAATATAGTCTAACGTAACAAAGTTTTCATATTATAAAGCAAACATAGATCATTATGAACTTACGAATATAATGTTACACTCACAATCCTAAAACACTATCTTATACACGAATAAGCAGTCAACATTAACAAAGTTCAATACTAACAACTGTGACATAAACTAACATTGCATACAATACGTAACTTATTCACACTTTTCCAAACATATCTCTAACATACATTATTATTTTTTGCACGAACATAGTAACATTTAACAAAAATTTATCACAATCTTGTGTATTATCAACTGACCAGCGAAAAATTACGCTAACGCCAGCAAAGATTTCCCCATCAATAAAGCTAACAATCATAACCTGGACGTGTAACAATATAATGTTATAAATCACCATACCCTATGCCTGACATACATCACTAACATAGCAAAATTCCATACTTAACAACAGGTAAAGCAACTACCGTTGCATACAAAAACGTAACCTATTCATGACGTTTTTCAAACATATCTCTAACATATCAATTTACTATTTCGTATTAACACTGTAATATTTTGCATTACCGTAAGTTCTTTATATACTGATCAACGAATATATGCCAACGTAACAAATTTTTTACATAAACAAAGCTAACATATCATAGTCTGAACCAAGAATATAACATACACCGATAAACCTAACATCACCTTAAACACGAATAAAAGCCTAACATTAACAAAGTTCAATACTTAACTAACAGCTGAAAGAACTAGCAAAAACATTATGAGAACGGTTGCCTTTCACATCATTTTTTTTCTTTTTATTAAAAACTTTTTATTTATTTTTTAACTTTATTTCTTTAAAACTTTTTGTTTTAAAAAAAACTTTTAGCTATTTGTAAATTTATTTCTTTAAAACATTTTAGTTTTGTTTTTTTTTTTTAAAAAAAACTTAATTTTTAACTTTATTTTTTTAAATTTTTGTTTTTACTAAAATTTTTTTTTTTTTTTTTTTTTTTATTACGTAAAAAAATTGTTTTTTTCATACCCTAAAAACGGTAAATCACTGAATCAGTAAATCAAACCACCCCTACCTCCCCCCTACCCGGCCCAACCCTGATCTATTGGGGTATTGATCTATTGATCTGTTGACTCCAGTCATATTTCGAGTTTCATTTGGATAAACATAGCATAAAAAATATGTTCTTTTTTATACTAACCCTCGAATATATGCTGACATAACAAAGTTTTCACATCAATAAAGCTAACATAACATAACCTGATGTAAGAATATAATGTATAACATCAACCCTAACATACCTTAAACACGAATAAACAACTAACATTAACAAAGTTCAATACTTAACAACAGTAAAGTAACTAGCAAAACATATAGAACGTTGCCTTTCACATCTTTTTTTCTTTTTGTTTTAAAAACTTTTATTTATTTTAACTTTATTTCTTTAAAACTTTTTGTTTTAAAAAACTTTTAGCTATTTTTAATTTTATTTCTTTAAAACTTTTTAGTTTTGTTTTTTTTTTTAAAAAAAAACTTTTAATTTTTAACTTTATTTCTTTAAAACTTTTTGTTTTTACTAAAAATTTTATTCTTTTTATGTTTATAACGTAAAAAAAATTACATTTTTACATAAACTAAAACAGTAAAACAGTAAATAACAAAGTTTTCACATCAATAAAGCTAACATAACATAACCTGATGCAAGAATATAATGTATAACATCAAACCTAACAAAATACCATACTTGGCAACAGGAAAGTAACTGACGTTGCTTACAGCCCGTACCATATTCACACTTTTTTTCAAACAGATCTCTAACATATCACTATTATTTTACATTAACATAGTAACATTTAACAAAAATTTATCACAACATACTCGCCAACAAATATATGCTGACGTACCAAAGTTTTTCACATCAATAAAGCTAACATATCATATCCTGAACTAGGATTATAACGCACAATGACAAAACCTAACATACCTTATGATCGAATAAATGACTAACATTAACAAAGTTTCATACTTAACAACACTAAAGTAACTAACAATGCATACAGAACGAACATGTACGAAGCTGATGTGGTTCCTGTTTCACTAGAGTTATCAAATACAAGTCGAGAAATTGTTCAAACTCCTCCCACTTTTCGAAACATTACGCAATACCTATGATTCTTGTTTGACACAGGGTCAACTTAACAAATTTATTAAAAACATTTTGCCTAATACTATATTACAAATGAAACCCATTAGGGGTATGAAAAAAAAAGTAACATTACGCAATAGTTATAAGCCACGCCCCATGCCTTCTTGTCTTAGGTGTCCTTTAGGGTTAGGCATTGTATTAAACTGGTTGTATACATTCATCTTTCGTTATTGTAGAGAGAGAGGATTTACATTCTTCTTAAAAGATCAGACAGCTCAATTCGATCAGCGCGGTGCGATCATGTTGTCGTGTGTGCTGACGGCTTAAAACTATATTAAACATGGTTGTGCTCGTCGGTGAATAATTGCAGGAATTTGTAAACCGATATCGTGTAACATGGACCAGATCATACGCCATCCAAAATTTTTCACCTTAACTTAACGTCTTGCCGTCGGCATAAGACAAATGCCCGAGAACCCTTTACGTCTGAGCCTGTAATACACGATTCGTCTTACACCATGAGCAGACCATCTATTTCTTCTCCTGCAAGATGAACATTAAGTCGGTGTTCGATGAAGTTAATAGCGTGGGAGATGAAGTAGTACATTCTTGCGTATCACTGCACCACAAATTCGTGTCGTGTCGAGCTTGCGTAATCCAATGCGCGAGCGATGTAATGTACTCAAAGAAGATTAACTCTTGTTTTTTCACTACATTAACAATACTTGAATCATTGATTACCGTACTGTGCGCTGGAGACCTATTCAAACGGATATTCCGCGCCCACTGCCTTTTGGTGTTCTTGTGTAATGTAAAGAAACTATATTGAGACAGTCGTTTACAAGAGGACCCGCGCCAAGAAAATCTATGTTCTCCACAAGTTGATTTACTGACGGAACGTTATTAAACCTCTCGGCCATACTCTATATACGATGACGGATGAAGCACAATGTTCGATTCACAGAACACCAGTTATCGATGCGCTCAACCGTTGAAAAAATTCACCTTCCTTTATGAAAAAGAGATGAAATCGCCAGGGTACAAAGAACAATCAGCAAGAGATATTTATACCTATATCACAACTGAAGGTCTTGGAAGTTTAGAACAATACATCGAATGCTCACATTGTATGTTAAATGTTAAACCTTCTTAAACGAACTCAATCTTATTAAATATTTTTATATAATTATACGATTGTAATTTTTTATTATATGTAGCTGTTTTAAAACATATCATGTAAGATGTATATTAAAATTTGTTTTTTCTTATTTTGATTCTTTTTCCTATGTTATTATATACTAGGTATATATATATATATATATACTATATATATATTACTATACAATAATATAATACTGAATATACGTATATATATATTATATATAAAAATAATATATATATATATATAAAAAATAAATTGGGTAAGACAAACAAAACGTAAAGTTTTCATCTCTGCGTAAAGCATAAACTATGAACAACAACAACCTCAATGCTGCACGAATATAACACGCCCTCCCCATGATCATCCGAACAACAAAGCGTACATAAGGGGGCAGTAAAACATGTTTTCAAGTGTATAACATAATTTCCAATAAAAAGAACATTAAATAAATAAATATTCATACATATAAGTTTTTAAATATATTAAACCATCTAATCAGGTGTACATGAGGATTCTGTATAAATGAGCAAGTTCTCTATGTTCTCAGAGATCAACACCATCCGAAAGGATTGTAAGCCATAAATAACAATCGTTTGCTGCACTAACCATTTTTTCATGCATATTTCGGGACTATCAACAGCCACTCACTCGCTTCCGCCAAACGAGAAGTAAACGTATCCTAAAGAACAATATGCACTCAGTCTTAATTAGGGCATTTCTAAACTCGCGTATATACGGGAATCCAGTATGTTCAGTGTAAAATATTCGCTAGATTACACCATTGAGCTATATGGTAATCTAAGTCTTCTCTTCGGTTATCCGGCAACAACTCTTCAGATGAGACTTTAGTCGTTTTTCATGTTATAACAAAGCTGTATATTTGCAGATTGTCTGAACAGTGAAACCATACCACGTACGCATGAACTGTGACAGCATCATTAGGTTTCCAATAGTTGCATACATAATACTGTTTAACAGTATCAGATGCCAGTGAAGTATTACATCTATTCTATTATAGACCGCTCAAGACTGTCACCTCTGATATTTCATCAGAGACGAATGTCACAGAATAGCACACATCTCAGCCTTTATCCAAGCCTTCGAGGCTTTCGATAATATTGAAGAATTCTTCAACTGATATGATTAAAGGTACATTACTTGCACCTCCAATTGGAACACAGGTAATATATTGTTCTCCATTCGTTTTACGAAAAAATGTAAATGATACATCGTTGGGTATTACAAAGATTCCTCGTAAAGAGGACGTCTGTAGAAGCAGAACGAGAGGTCATCATATCAACACAGCGAAAAAATGTTCTTACTGGGCGAAATTCGTTAGTATAGACAACCCTTTATAGGTAAATGAGATTCTTTCTTTCAACCAATCAGAAGGAAGTAAACAAGAACGACGTACGAATACCATATCAGTTCAAAATGGTATATATTCTCGAGGTTGTTCGAGCTATTGTTGTTTGTTGTTGTTGCTGCTGGCTGTTGTTGTTGTGATTGTTGTTGTTGTTGTAGAGCGGAACCGGTTCCAGTTATATTTCAACTTTCCATTTATCACAACATTGCATTATTATCATACCTGATCAACGAATATACTCTAGCGTAATAAGGTTTCCACATCAATAAAGCTAACATGATGTAACATGAACTAAGAAAATAATGTACAACGACAAACCTGACACACCTTAAGCCCGAATAAACTGTTATCATTAACAAAGTACCATACTTACCAATAGTAAGTAACTAACATTACATGCAAAACGTAACCTAGTCACACGTTTTTTCAAGCATGTCTCTAACATATCAATACTAATTTTTTATTTTTAAGCTTATCTCTTTTTAGACTACACCCTCCTTTCAGAAAATTTCAACATGAAACATGAAAATGATTTTATGCTTTAAACCATTTACATAAAGTGAATGCAAAACTTATCTATATTTATAAAAACAAACCGGGGAAAACTGGCAACTGGCGTATCTACAGAGGTGACTTTGACAGCAAACGTATAGACTTTCTTATGCGGGAGCGTGAGTTATATATAAATAGTTGTTGCTACCTCGATGATGTGATTCATTTAATCATAGCAACAAGTCTAAGGCAAACCTAATATTACTTCACAAAAACTTAAACCTAGGCTTCACGTTTCTAACACATCTTCGTCAGTTAACACAGTTAATATCTTAAAAAAACTCATCATTTCTCGCAAATCAGTGTTATTTCCACAACGAATAACTGTAAACATAACAAAGTTTTAACCAAACATAACACAAAAATAAGTTCTTTATATACTAACCATCGAATATATGCTAACGTAACAACGTTTTTGCATTAATAAAGCTAACATAACATAACCTGAACTAAGAATATAATGTAGTCTAGGGCAAACCTAGCATTACTCAGCAAAAACTTAACCTAAGCTCACGTTTCTAACACATCATCGTCAGTTAACACAGTAATATCTTACAAAAACTCATCATTTCTCTAACAAATCAGTGTTATTTCCACATTGTCATAGTAATATTTAACATAAACGCTACCTTAACTTACGAATAAACAGTTTTCATCACCAAGAGTATCTAAAGCAACACATTACCGTCCGAGAGAAAACTCATGGGGGATGCGCCCCATGAAAGGGTGTGAGTCCTGCGAGGGAGATCACCCCGAAGGGGTGTAAGCGGGCGTTACCCCTCCGAAGGAGGGGTAAGGCCTCAGCCCTTCGGGCTGAGGCCCAAAGCCCGCTTACACCCCTTCGGGGTGATCCCTCTGGAAGTGCAACAAAAAAGTTTTAAAGAAATAAAGTTAAAATAAATAAAAGTTTTTAAAACAAAAAGAAAAAAGATGTGAAAGGCAACGTTTTATATGTTTTGCTAGTTACTTTACTGTTGTTAAGTATTGAACTTTGTTAATGTTAGTTGTTTATTCGTGTTTAAGGTATGTTAGGGTTGATGTTATACTTATATCTTACTCAGTGTTATGTTATGCTATAGCTTTATTGATGTGAAAAACTTTGTTATGTCAGCATATATTCGTGGGTTAGGTCTAGTATAAAAAAACATATTTTTATGCTATGCTTTACCAAATGATACTCAAAGTATGACTGAGTCAACAGATCAACTAGATTCAATACCCCAATAGTATCAGGGTTGGGCGGGTAGGGGAGGTAGGGGTGGTTGATTTATGATTTTCATGTGATTTACCGTTTTAGGTATGTAAAAACACAATTTTTTACGTTATAAACATTAAAAAGAATAAAAATTTAGTTAAAACAAAAAGTTTTTTAAAAGAAATAAAGTTAAAAATTAAAAGTTTTTTTTTTTAAAAAAAAAACAAACTAAAATGTTTTTTTAAAGAAATAATAAATTTACAAATAGCTAAAAGTTTTTTTGAAACAAAAAGTTTTAAAGAAAAAAGGTTAAAAATAAATAAAAGTTTTTAAAAAAAGAAAAAAAGCATGTGAAAGCCAACGCGTTCTATATGTTTTGCTAGTTACTTCACTGTTGTTAAGTATTGAACTTTGTTAATGTTAGCTGTTATCGTGTTTAAGGGTATGTAGTTTTCGGTGTACTGTTATATCTTGCGTTCAGACTAGATATGTTAGCTTTGTAAGCCAAAACTTTGTTACGTTTGCATATATTCGTGGGTCTGTATGATAATTAGACAGGTTGATGCAAAATATTACAGTGCTTAATACGAAAATAGTAATATGTTAGAGATATGTTTGGAAAAAGCATGAATAGGTTACGTTTTTGTTATGCTATGTTAGTTAACTTTACTGTGTAAGTATGGAACTTTGCTAATGTTATGATTTATTCAGGCATAGGGTATGTTCGTTTTGATGTTATACATTATATTGTTACATCATGTTATGATATGTTAGCTTTTTTGATGTGAAATCTTTGCTGGTTAGCGTATTTTCGCTGGTCAGTATTGATAATTACACAAGATTGTGATAAATTTTTGTTTAATATTACTATGTTCGTGCAAAAAATAATAATGATATGTTAGAGATATGTTTCGGAAAAGTGTGAATAAGTTACGTATTGTATGCAAATGTTAGTTATGTCACAGTTGTTAAGTATGGAACTTTTTTAATGTTGACTGCTTATTCCTATGTGTATAAGATGTGTTAGGATTGTGAGTGTACATTATATTCGTAGAGTTCATATGATCCTATGTTTGCTTTCATTAATATTGAAAACTTTGTACGTAGCATATATTCATTGATCAGTAAGATACTTACACAAGGTTGTGATAATTTTGTTAAAATTTACTATGTTTAATGTAAAAAACATCAGTGATATGTTAGAAAAAGTGTAAGTAGGTTACGTTACTGCGCTCAATTGTTAGTTTACTTTTACTGTTTGTTAATATGCAAAGCTTGTGAATGTTAATCTGTTTATTCATGTTTAAAGATGTGTTAGGTTTGTGAATGTACGTTATATTCGTAGTTCAGGTGATGCTATGTTTTGCTTTATGATGTGAAAACTTTGTTACCGTAGCATATATATTCAATGATCAGTATGATATTTAGACAAGGTTATGATAAAATTTGTTAATTTATTACATATTGTTAAGTGTAAAAACTATCAAGGATATGTAGAAAAAGTGTTAAGTAGTTCCGTTCTGCACGCAGTGTTAGTTACTTTACTGTTGTTAGTATGGATCTTTGTTACGTTAGCATATATCCATTGATCAGTATGATATTAGACAAGGTTCTTATGATAAAAAAAATTTTTAAATATCTATGTTAATGTATAAATAGCCAGGATTGGGATAGGGAGGGGGAGGGGCTGGTGGTTTGATTTACTGATTTACAGGTTTAGGGTATGTAAAAACACAAATTTCTTAAGCTATAAATATGAAAAGCGTAAAAATTTTTTAGTAAAAAAAAACTGTTTGAGAATATAAAAAAAAAAATAAATAAAAGTTTGTGTTATGTTATACAGAATATGACATGAATCACTAGATCATAGATGGAGAGTGAGTTGGAGGAGGGTGAGGAGGGAGGGAGGAGGCTCAAGAGCCTCAAGAGGCTCCAGAGGCTCCAGAGGCTCCAGAGGCTCTACTGCTTTAGGGTATTTAAAAAACGTAAATTTTTTAATTATAAACTTAAAAAGAATTAAAAAAAATGTTAATTTTGTTTTGTTTTTTAATTTTTTTTTAAATTTTTTAAAATTTTAATTTTTTAAATTTTTTTAAAATTTTTTTAAATTTTTAAAATTTTTTTAATTTAAAAAAAATTTTTTTTTTTAATTTTTTTAATTTTTTTTTTTTTTTTAATCTATTTTTTTGTAGTTTTCTGTATCGAGTATCCACAATAAGAAAGATGTCTACCCAGTTTTGTCTACGCCAATATTTCAGTTTTGTGGGGCTGGTGACCCCCTTTGGGATGTGAACGGATATTTAACCCATTATATTGTATGCGGTACTAGATATGAAGGGTATATCCCGAGTTTCATCCTTCTAGGTCAATATTTCAAGTCTGGGGTTCCCGGTGACCCCTTAGGCTGATGTACGGCCTATTTACCCATATTTATGATGTGAGTTACCCTTATATGGTAGTGCTATACCGAGTTCAATCCGTTCTAGGTCAATTATTCAGTTTTTGTGGGCTGGTGACCCCCTTTGGGATGTTTACGGCTATTTAACCCATATTTGATGTGGGTACCTTATATGAATGGTATATACCGAGTTTCATCGTTCTAATCAATATTTCAGGTTTGGGGTCCCAGAGACCCCCATTTAGGGGTGTGTACGATTATTTAACCCCATATTATGATGTTGAGTAACCTTATATGGTAGTGTATACGAGTTTCATCGTTCTATTCAATATTTTCAGATTGGGGGCCGGTCCCGAATATTGGCCAAATCGGTCATTTTACCCCGCATACATCAGAAGATACAAACCTAAAAAAGGCTGCTTATATCAAGTTCTTGTTCTATTGTCAATATTTCAGATTTTGGGGTGAGTACCCCGTCTGGGCACCCACAGTCATTTTACATCCGGGGTCATCTAAGATACATCCTCAGGAAGGTGTATACCAAATTTCATCATTCTATGTCAATATTTCAGATTTTGGTGGGGCTGGTCCCGAATTTGGTCAAATCGGGCATTTTACCCGGATACATCTAAGATACAACCTAAAAAGGTTGTATATCAAGTTTCAGCTTACTACATCAATATTTAATGTTTGGGGTGGGATCCCTTCTGGGGGCATCCTAGACAACCCTATACGGTCTTAGAACCATCATATTTCGGAACTCTACTACCCCGATAACCCTTATAAGGACACCAAACATTGTTGTTATACGACTGTTTATTGTACCAACCCATGTAGATATATATCGAACTCAGAAACTGGATGCGAAGAAGAAACCGCGGTGGAAAAAATAATAATAATAATAAATAATAATAATAATAATAATAATAATAATAATAATAATAATAATAATAATAATAATAATAATAATAATAATAATAATAATAATAATAATAATAATAATAATAATAAAATAAAACTTCAAAGACTCGTTCACTCAAGCTGAATCGGAGCCGGAGTAAGAACCGCGCCCGGAGCCGGAGTCGGAGTCGGAGCCGGAGTCGGAGTCGGAGCCGGAGTCGGAGTCGGAGTCGGAGTTGGATTCAGAATGCATATGTTGAGGATGATTTTCAACTCAGATTCGTTTTCCCTCGGGAAAACGATCTTCGATGTAATAATAATAATAATAATAAATCAATGACAGACAAACACAGACAAACACAGACAAACACAGACAAAACCTTCGGTTTTGTCTGTTTGTCGGATTGACAGACCTTCGGTCTGTCAATTCCTCCATATAAGATTAATATATCTCTATTCCTAGCGAAATAGGTTGCCTCGGAAGTGGGCCCAATACTACTTTCAAGATTTGCACAAAATTTGATGGCTTTGATAATTCTTAGTAAAATGTATCTATTTTTAGTAACTTGCTGATTGTGGCATTCAATCGCTTGTTTGTAAGCAGAATCAATATTTTCTTTTATATTTACTTTTCCTAATACTGCTAAATTAGCCTCATTGTTTATATGACTTACAGAAGCTTTATGTTTACCTATTTTGACTGATAGATGGGCTAAATCAGTCACTCCAATTCTAGCCCAAGAATCATCTCCTTCAAATAGCAAACATGGGAAGCAAAATAGAGCATTTTTCTCTGAGGAGCCGCAGAGCCATTTGTGTCTCTTATATAAATCCACGTTAAATTTTCGAGAGTACGGTTTTTTGCTCTTGTATGATGTCTGAGTTAATTTTATATTTGGCATAGGCCTACCAAGCTCTTTTATATTTAATTTTTCTTCAAGAGAAAATCTTGAAAACTTATTATTTAATATATTTAATACACTATTCATTTTGAAATTATTATACTAACATGTAAAAAATATATAAAACAATTAAAAACTCAAACACAAACTCACTCCAAATGATTGCACGTTAACTGACATAAAAAATAAATTATTATGGGATTCGATGTGTCGCTACTATGAAATCAATGTAAAAATTAACAAGACAAATATATATATATATATATATATATATATATATATATATATATATATATATATATATATATATATATATATATATATAATATATATAAATATATATATATATATAAATATATAAAAAAAAAATATATATATATATATATATATATATATATATATATATATATATATAATAATAATAATAATAATAATAATAATAATAATAATAATAATAATAAAAATAAAAAAAAAAAATAATAATTAATAATAATAATTATAAAAAAAAAAAAAAATATAATAATAATAATAATAATAATAATAATAATAATAATAATAATAATAATAATCAGTGTACGACAACTTACGCTGAGGCGATCTTAAGAATCGCTCCAAAGTAAGTATTTTATAATCTCTTCTATATTGCTGCCAGACGTATAATTTTCACATAACTATTGGAGCTATCAGGAGCGATGAATGATTTCGCTCGCCAACTCATATTCTTATATAAATAGAATTTCAAAAACTACGTACAACTGAGACAAGTATGTTTATTCAATTTCTTCTTATTAGATGAAATTTTCTTACGTTTCTGCCTTATTACAAGAGTTTTTAAAATTTCCATTCAATTATTTATTAAAAACATGATCTTTTAATTAAGTGTTATAATTCAGAATTTATGTTTAATTAGTGAGGAGGAGCGATCGCTCCATCGCTCCTATACACGAGTCGCCACTGATATATATATATATATATATATATATATATATATATATATATATATATATATATATAAATTATATATTATATATATATATATATATATATATATATATATATATAATATATATATATATATATTAGGCCAGCATCCCGAAAAGTTCAGGCATGTAACTAGAAAACTATAACATATACACGAAAATAAATATCATTTTATTAATCAGGAGACATTTTTACCGCAGAAATTAAAAAAAAAAATTAATTTATTCTAATATTTATTAATAACTCCATATTAATATTAGTAAAAAGTGCAGGAACTGATTGACTTGAAAGACGTTGAAAGCTGCAGTCTCGAGAGAAAAATTGCCAAATGTCGCTTTATAATATATTAGAGAATATATTATTTTTCTTTTTATATCCTTCTTAGGGGTTCGAGCCGACGGGGACAGAGGGGGGGGGACGAAGTCCCCCTCGTCGTCCCCGGGTAGGCCGAGAAACCCGACTCTATCCATCGTTCTTGTTTACCCGTGGTATTTGTCCGTTTTAAAAGAAAAAAATTCACATTTGGGCAAACTTTCCGTCTCACTCGGCGAGAAAAGCCGCATCTCTGATTTATCAAAAAACGTAAATTTTCACATTTTTCAACAATTTAAATTTTTTAAAAAGCGTTATTTTTTTTTATTTTTTAATTCTTTTGTAAACAATGTCTCCTGATTAATAAAAATGATATTTATTTTCGTGTACCTGTTATAGTTTTTAGTTACATGCCTGACTTATTCGGATGATGAACCATAATATATGTACTATTATTAATGAGTATTTATGGTATATATTTATATATATTAATAATATGTGCTTAGGTGTTATTAAGTTGTAGATAGTTATGAGATATATAGATAGATATATAGATAATAAGTGTTATAATATCTATATATATATTTAATATGTAGATATATTGTTGATGAGTATTTTATTGTGATGTTATTATCATTAATAACGTAGTATATATATTAGTTTGTATATATATATTATATATATATATATATATTAATATACTATTGTATTGTATGATATATATTGGATTACTATTAAATAGTAGGTGAGGAGTCTATGGTTTAATATACTCATTGGTTTAAAACCATGGTTTAATACCTACCGAGTAAATAAATATTACCTATTGTGTTTAAATAACTCATAAAAGAAACAATGTAAGCACGAAAAATATCTTATATAAATATATATTTTATTAAATAGATATCTTTAATTGCTATGTTGATATGTAATTTCTCAATATTTCAAATCGTATAGTAAGTATATTCTGAAATAGGCAAAATAAAAATTTTTCTGCTAATTTATATATTTATTGTGAGAATAAATAATTATTATATAATTATATTAATATATTTATATATATTATATATATATATATATATTATTATTATTATATATTATTATATAATATATTAATATTATATTATATAAGTTATATATATATATATATATTTATGAGGTGATATTAATATATATATATATTATTTATTTTCTTGTTTAAATCTTTTTATTTTTGTTATATATTTATTATTTATTATATTAAATATTTAAATAATTTATATTATATATATATTTAATATATATATATTTATATTATATAATAAATATTATATAAATTATATATTATAATAATAATATATTATTATTATTTATATAATATAATATTATATTATATTATATTGTATATATATTATTATATAAATATATTATTTTATATATAAATTTAATAATATATATATTTATTATATATATTATAAATAATAATATTATATATATATAGATATTATTATTTTATATATAATATATATATATATATATATATATATATAAATATAATTATAATATATTATTAATATATATATATTATATTATTATAATATATATATTATATTAATATATATATATTAGAATTATTATTATGAATGTATATTATTATATCTAATTACAAAACACATGTATAATATTTAACATGTTTAAAACTTTACACTGATTCTTGTTTTTTGAAACTCTTGGTAATTCATTTTCTACCCTAATTGATTGCTTCCACTATTTTTTCAAATTATATTAATTAAAATATTGTGAGAATAATGTATGAGCATCTTATATCGCAAGTAAGGATGTTCATATTTATGTAGTTAACTGTCTTATTATTATAATCTATATGTATCAATCCCTTTAAAGAGATGAGTTCAAATATAAAGTTTGACATGTACGTCATTATCTCAATTGGCCATTTAATATTAATTTAATAATTATTTTGCGGGTGGTGCCATTTGCAAATATAATAATTTTTTTTTTTTAGTGTGAATGGAGTATATTAGGAATTGGATGGGAGAGCCATTTGCAGGATAGTGAGATGTATGTAGGTAGTTTATAGAATATACCTCTGTATTGATTTAGCTTTACGGTAGATTAGTAATGTGAGAAAGTATCTCGAAAAATCAGAAATTAATAATACCTTTATGGGGAGTAGGTGATACAGTTACAGTTATCATTAGGAATTATGATTGATGAGAGTTTAATAAGATACATAAGAGATGAGAAGATGTATATTATAAAGTAATTTTTCATAATATGTGGTAGACACATGTGTCTATAACAGTTTCCAGGTGAGGATTTTTGCCTTTAAAATCTATTAAAACCATTAAAAACTACATTAAAACCCATCAAAATACCATAAAAACCCATTAAAAACAAAAAAAAAAAACAATGTTTATTTGTTTTTTTTTCAAAAAAAACAATGGTTTTTGGTTTTTTCAAAAAATATACGGAGTAAGGTTGTTTTTGATCTCAAC
>JABUQX010073646.1:27500-30000 GCA_015478945.1 Trachelipus rathkii
GAATTTCCTTCTGAAGGGCTGAGTATGTTTCTATGTAAACTCCTGTATCACGTCTCAAAAATCTCGAATTTCCTAACTTCGATGTTCTGTGGCTTAGAATCTTTCTTTCTTCTACTGCAATAATCAATAAGCCTCTGCTACTTTTCTAACAGAACAGATTTTCAGGCGTTTTTTGGTCTTTCTACTTCTCACGAGACTGATATATCTACTCAATCAAATACTGAGATCCTCTATATGTCGGATTTCAATGTGCACACATTGAATGGATGGGCTCCTCTCATACTGATTCAGGTGTGTTGGAGACCAAATCATTCAGCATTCTTAAAGATCTGGAGCAACTAATTAAAGAACCTGCACACATTTCGGATCGTCACAAATAATTCTTTCATACACTTGACCTATGTTTCACCACTAGTCATTCTCTCTATAAATACACCACCTTCGTTCCATCCTGCACTATGCTCATTTTCTGGCGCTTTAATTGGGCCGATTGCGGGGCTTTGCGTCGCTTTTACGTTAACTATAACTGGAGTGATTGATTTGACTCTGAAGACAATTCGTCTTCTGCCGATAAGGTGAGAGCTGTAATCGTTGATGGGATGAGCAGGAACATTCCTTCTTCGACAAAATCTTTCTCTCCTCAAAATCCATGGTTTGAAAGTGAATGTTCTCTGGCTATTCAGGCTAGAGACAGTACGTAAATTGCTAATTTTCATTCAGCTAGAAATCATTGCGGGGATACTCTTCGACTAGCAAATCAGACTTCCATTAAACGAAAGTGAGCTAACCTCTTTGGTTCTCCTACTGATAAATCTTTCTGGCATCTTTCCAAAAACATCTCTAACAACTTCTGTAAATCTGCCTTTCTTCCTGTTATTCTCTCTAATAGTTTTGTTGCTAATACTCGAACTGAAAAGGCCAACATCTTTGAACTCCTGTTTTTCTCTAACTCAACCCTGGACGACTGTGATTACATTTGATCGAATGCATGGGCTTCTCAAATCTATGAACGTTAGGAAGGCGGGTGGCCCTGATGGCGTTCCTCCCTGAGTTTTGAGGGAGTGTGCTTCCGTGCTGGCCCCGCCCCTCTTTCAACTATATTTTCTATGCCTCAAAACTAGCACTTTACCTCAGTGTTGGAAGCTCGCATATGTCCAACCTATTCCAAAGAAAAGTAGCCGCTCTGATCCTTCTAACTATCGTACTATAGCTTTCACTTGTATTCTATCTAAGATCTTTGAAACCCTTTGAAACCCTTCTGAACTACAGGGACAGTTACGTATGGGTAACTGGCAACGAAATCGCTGACAGAGAGGCCAAAATGGCTTCCTCTTCTTTCCGGAGCTGTTCTAGGTACCTCCCGGATGGCATTTGACAAGGCCGCCTCTCAACAACTGATTACTGTCCTGCTCTCCGACAAGGCTTCCCGTCTTATTGGCAAGAGTGTTGGACGAGTGATCAGTGAGGGGCGAAACTTAGAAATATAAAGCCGAAAATTGGTGAGTGGTCTTCTTCTCACCGACGAAAGCGATTGCACAAGGTGATACTTGCACACCTCCGTGTTCGCCACAATAATATCACTCACAGCCACTACATATCACGGCACCCTCCTCCCATCTGCAAATTTTGCCATCGCCATACCCCACAATCTGTTCACCATATCTTCATGGATTTTCACCAACTGAATCCCATTCGCCGTCGTCATTTTCTTATTTTACGGTCCATAGCACTTTCTAAAAGGCTATCCCATATCTTTTCTGAATCCTCCCACTTTAGCAGTAACTATTTTCTCTTATCTTCAAAAACTGAATATTCTTAATAATATATGATTTTGTTATGTAATATTAGGACCATTTATAATGTAAGGACATCTTTTTATTTAGTTTTTAATTTATTTTTGACTGAATATTCATTTCGCAATCCAAATTTTCTTTGACATTTAAAATATGTATTGGCCAGAACCCACCCATGGAGTGTATTATTATTCAACCCAGTTTGGCCGCTTCTCTGTGGGCCGTGGTGGGTCCTGTCCATTACTGAAAAAAGAAAAGAACATATATATATATATATATATATATATATATGCGATATATATGATATATATATATATATATATATATATATAGTATATATATATATATATATATATATATATATATATATATATATATACCTGACTCATAATGATATAAACGTGTTAAGTTTTGAGATTTATTTCCAAGATTTTGTTAAAAAAAAAGTTCATGAGGTGATATCTCTTGTCTCTTGTTTCAAGGTCAAAGATTCCATTACATACGAGCAGTTATAAAACATCCTGAAAGGAATTATGAAAGAGATTCGTCGAGGATAATCTTACTAATAATATTTTGGTAATGTTAAGTAATTTTTTTTAATGTAATAATAATAATAATAATAATAATAATAATAATAATAATAATAATAATAATAATAATAATAATAATAATAATAATAATAATAATAATAATAATAATAATAATAA
>JABUQX010073646.1:37500-42500 GCA_015478945.1 Trachelipus rathkii
AACAACAACAATAATAATAATAATAATAATAATAATAATAATAATAATAATAATAATAATAATAATAATTAATAATATAATAATAATAATAATAATAAAATAATAATAATAATAATAATAGTAATAATCAATTATGATACATATATAATTAACAAATAATAAAAAAAAATAATAATAATAATAATAATAATAATAATAATAATAATAATTAAAACCATAATTACAATTATCATTACAATCGCAATCATAATTACAATTACAACCGTAATCATAAGTGCAATCATAATCATAACTACAATTACAATTGCAGCTATAATAATAATAATAATAATAATAATAATAATAATAATAATAATAATAATAATAATAATAATAATAATAATAATAATAATAATAATAATAATAATAATAATAATAAATAATAAATAATAATAATTAACAATAACTCTAAACATAAACAATAACAATAATAATAATTAATAATATGTGAATGAATAATAATAATAATAATAATAATAATAATAATAATAATAATAATAATAATAATAAAATAAGAATAATAATATAATAGTAATAATAATAATAATAATAATAAAATAATTAATAAATATAATAATAATTAATAATAATAATTAATAATAATAATAATAATAATAATAATTAATAATATAATATAAATATAAATAATTAATTTAAAACCAAAGTTACGATGGGGGTGACTCCTATAGCCCCACAATTTACAATTACAACCGTAAATCATAACCAAGTATCATATGTATATACAATTACTAAGAGCAGCAATAAAAAAATAATAATAATAATAATATAAAAAAAATCATAATCAATAAAAAATAATAATAAATAATATAAATAAATTAATAATAATAATAATATTTAATAATAATAATAAGATAGCAAAGAGAATGGATAATAATAGTAAAACAAGTTAGAATAAATAAAAATTATGAAAGATATGTAACCAGTTGTTAATTAATAACGAATGTTAAACGTAGTAATTATTACAACAAAAAGGCTGAAGATTGTTGAAATCATTACCATAATCATGACGTTATAAAGACGGGTACTGTGATGGTAACCAGCTTGATGTTAATAAAATAGCTAGATTTTGCAAAAGTAAAATCGCTGAGTTTTGTTATTTAGTAATATTTATGTAGATAATAATTTTTTTTTAGCAAAAGACTTAATAGAGTTTTCGGTTTTGATGTCTTTTGGCATTGAGTTGTACAGTTTAGCTGCTTTTTAGCTGACGCACAGAGTGCCTTTTTTTAGTCTACAGAAGGGAGTGTTTATGTAAATATTATTTTGTAAATTAATTAGATTTGCCTCTCGCCTTGCTTGGTTTGAGCGAAAATTTGCTTGCAAAAAGTTGTATGAATTGTTTGTTATTGATAGCTTTATGTATTTCATTTAGTAGTAATATATTGAGCAAGTCTTTAAACTGCAATATCTTTAATTTTTGGAACAAGGGTTGTGTATGGCTATAATAAAAGTCTCTTGTACTGCTAATGAGGCGAATAATGCTCTTGTGTATTACAATTACAGGATGGATTACTGAGCTACTTGTGCTTCTGTAGATTGGAAGACAGTATAGTAAATCTGGGTGTATCAATGCATAGTATATCTTTTTAAGAATGGAAAAAGATACAATTTTTTTAAATATTAGCAAATACATGTATCTAGCCAGTCTGCTAACTAGGTTGTTAACATGCTCTTTAAATGTCAATTTTTCATTGATTTTTATTCCCAATATTTTAGCATTCTAAACCCTATGCAATTCCACTTCGTTTATTTTGATATTGAAATTGTCAATTAATTTGTTGCTAAAAATAATGTTTTACTTAAATTTAGAGACAACTTGTTATCATCTATCCATTTCATTATTTTTGTTAAGGTGTCTACTGTTTTACGAGAGAGAGAGAGAGAGAGAGAGAGAGAGAGAGAGAGAGAGAGAGAGAGAGAGAGAGAGAGAGAGAGAGAGAGAGAGAGAGAGAGAGACGCGGTATTTTGTCGATTATTAAGATAGAAGTATCATCTGCAAGATACACTGAAAAGGCATCACGTGAGTTGAACAGATCATTAGTATATAGGGTAAATAGAAGCGGCCCTACAATTGAGCCCTGGGGTACGCCCATTGATATTTGAAGAGTAATTAAAATTGTGGTTTATTTATTAAAATATATTTACAATTTTTATTGTTGATGAGTAAATTGTTATCTTGCTTTTTATATGTGAGAGTCTTTTGGTGATTTATTTAATTTGGTGATTGGGAGAATCTGTGCATCTTTCCTGTTACAATATGCCTTTCAAGGATTATTAGTTCCGATTCTTGTTACGAATCGGTTAATAGTATATCATCGTTGCATGAGAGATACATTTGATTCAAAACAAACTATTTATTTGATGAGGAGGGATCTAATAATAATTAGGTCAAGGATATAAAGTCTTTATTTTCATATATTTCTGACTAAAATTTTCCAGTTAAACAGTTAAACAAATGAGTGCATCACAAGTTGAGCGTTCATTTCTAAATCCTAATTGTGAGTAGCTGAGAATATTGCTAAGATCTTCAGGTGTAAAATATATGAGGTTAATTAATTGAAATAATATTTTTTCAAATTATTTTCCTAATTTTTCTGTTCTTGGGGCAAGTTGAGTTGTGGTAAATTTTAGAATACTAGTATAATAGTACATGATTATGTATTTAGGAAATCACTTTTATTTTACCCTAGTCTTGAAAAATATTATTCTTATAATCTGTCAAAAATGATTCACTAAGAGCTAAGTGTTTTAAAACGGTGGCTATATTATTGTTGCATGGAGGTTGGGTGATTGGGGATTAGAAAATGAAATTTCACATTTTTTTGATTACTTTAGTCCGGTGATTATTCTTTACCTCTTTGAGTCTGATGATATGAGCTAAAGAGAAAAATTGTTTTCTCTACGTAGACTGTATAAAAAAGTTTCATAAATGATATTAATAGTTTTATTGTTTTGTCTCATCAAAATTTGTCATTACACGCGTCATATAAAAAAGTACTCGGTATTTAACTGTCAGCCTCTTCCTATTTTTATATTGGTTGTTAATTTGATCTATTTATATTCAGATATATTTCCTTTTATAAAAATTGTTACTTTCTTTATAATTTATGTATGATATTATTTAGTATAGTGGAATTATATGATTCACCAAGTCGCCTTCGAGTTCATTTGAATTTGCAATCCTGAAATTTGCTCGAGTAGTGTATTCTTTCTTTGCTTTCTTAGAACTGCACTTAAATTATTGATTTAACATATGTGTTATTGCACTTGGAATGGCAAATAATTTTTGAATTTTATATATATTATTTTTGAGTTGTAGAGTATTGTGTTTTTGGTTCAATAGAGTATTAGTAGAACTGGTGTTAGTTCATTAGTGTTTTGAATTCTTTAATCCAGCCTGAAAGTTTTTTTTAGTTTTAATAAAGGGAATCTTTAATTTATTTAATGTGTTTACGAAAGTGTTGAAAGTTTTTTCGTTGATACCAAAAATCTCGCTGTTTGTGAATGAAAAGTCAATTTCATTCAGTTTGTTAATGTACTAAATTTAGTCTTTGATTTTCACCATCTAATCTTATTGTATAGTGGTGAAATTTTGAGCTTTGTTTATTGCAAATTTTGCAAGACATGGAAAATGATCAGACATATCATTCTTTATTATGAAGGTGTTAACGTTCCAGTTTATGTTTCCCCAAATATGACCTATTAAGGACGGATAACTATTTTCGACGACGTTTGGACGTGTTGGTAGCGTTATATAATTGACATAAAAACTATTTTGATTATACATTAATGATACTTGAGAGAGAATTTATGCCTTCATTCTTTACAGTGTATCCTCACGGAGTTGTAATAAGATCAATATTAGTATATGTAAATAAATACACAAATCACCCGCAATTATTACTTTAGAGTTGTGAGAATTTGTTTGGATCACTTCTTTGAAGGCATTTATGAATTCTGTTTTGGATGAATCTGGGGGTCGATAGACTCCCATTAAAATTAGTTGAGTAGATTTTATTTGATACGAATTGCTAGTACCTCTAAAGCTCTATGTATGTGTTAACAAGTGAAACTATGACTTCATGGGAAGTACAGATGTTATTTTTTAAGTAAAGAAAAACGCCCCCCCTTGTTTGCTTGATCGAAATTCTTGTGTTCCGATAAATCTTGGGATCTGATATAACCCGTTGTTATGTTCATTCAGAAATGTTTCAGTTAATACTATGCAGTAAATTAAGATATTTTTGTAACAGATAGTCCAGGAAAGTATTGTGATGTTGTTTTAGGCTTCTGATGTTGTGGTAGAAGAGAGAAAAGTCTCTTACTCCAGGTATCTTTTTATGTTTTAATATATCAGGATAGATGTATTCAGAGTCTACTGAAGGGATGTTTGAAAGGGATACATTAGAGAAGCTTTCAATCTTCATGGTTTATACGAATTTAAAAGATAAATGAATGCTGTAGATAAGTCAGTTATAAGAATTAGTATTATGCCGCACATAATATATGGTAATAATTATAGAACTGGCAGTTTTAATCCTATATCAGCAGTTGTGTTTGAAATAATAGAAATAATAATATTAATAATAATAATAATAATAATAATAATAATAATAATAATAATAATAATAATAATAATAATAATAATAATAATAATAATAATAATAATAATAATAATATAATATAATAATGATGATGATGATGATGTAAACATGAAAGGGATATGAGATGATATATGATGATGATGATGGGATGAATGATGATGATGAATGAAGATGAAATGATGATGATGAATGATGATGATGATGCCTGATGAGATGATGATGGATGATGATGATGTATGATGATATGATGATGATATAATAATATAATAATGAATAATAATAATATAATATATAATTATAATATAATAATATAATAATAATAAATAATAATAATAA
>JABUQX010073646.1:57500-62500 GCA_015478945.1 Trachelipus rathkii
AATCTTCTTTTCCTCCTCTTGTCACTTCCGACGACACCACTGTTGTCAAACCTACTGATAAAGCAGTGTTGTCTTCTCTTCTCATACCTATGTTCCTAATTCTACTTTAAACGATTCCGGAAATATTAAATTTTTCCTTTTCCGCCTTTCTCTACGTATTTTATGCCTAATATTGTGATTTCCTCTAATGTTGTGAATTCTGTTCTCTCTGAGGTTTTAATAAATATTAATTTATATTTTTTTGCCATTATCATTGGAAAAACGGTAGATTTAAAAAGAAAAGAAATTTATATTTTTTTTGCTAGCTATTCTAAATATATAAGTATAAATTTCTATAGAAATTAAAATTTCTTCAAACTTTAATTTGATTATAGAACGAAAAGCTCCTTTAAGGTGTATTTGAGAATGTAAATATTCTTGAGACATGATGTTGCAAGAAGTTTACTTGAAAAACTATTCCAGTTTCGAAATTTTCCCATTTAAATACTTCCAACTATATTAAAGAACTCATAGCATTTTAACTTTGTTTAAGAACTTCTCTTACGGCTGTTAGTAAATCTTCATTTTCGCATTTTCAAATGTATCAGAGAAAACAAGAATATCTTCAATTTCTCAAAGACTCCCTTTCTACTTATTTCTCCTGGTTATAACCTTCCCTGTAACAATAATAACTACTCAAAAGTTTATCTATCCTTAATATTTTTGGTGTTTTTTTTTTTGTGTCTGTAATAATAATTTTGGTGTTTCTGTTTGAGTCTGTCCTTAATATTTTCGATGCCACTCTCTCGAGTGATCTTTTTCGAAGCATCATATTGCTTCTCTCTTACTGAAGAAGTTTCAAAGAGGTTGGGTGTTCTGAAACTTCATTTATTTCAAACTGCACCAGTTGCTTCCTCTTTATAGAAGTGTCATTCGCCCCTGTGTGGACCATGCCTTACTGACCTGGGGTGGTTCTCCTCATACAGATCTCCTTATAATAACACATTAAATAGCGCATTTTGTTTGAACTTTGCTTGCATCATAAGAGCTTAGCAAACCAGAATTATTTTCAAATTAGCCTTGTAATGAGGTATGTGTGTTTGGTATGTGTTATGTGCGTATGATATAGCTTTGTAATGAGGTATGTGTGTTTGGAATGTGTTATGTGCGTATGATATAGCTTTGTAATGAGGTGTGTGTGTTTGGTTTATGTTTTGTGCGTATGATATAGCTTTGTAATGAGGTATGTGTGTTTGATATATGTTATGTGCGTATGACATAGCTTTGTAATGAGGTATGTGTGTTTGGTATGTGTTATGTGAGTATGATATTGCTTTGTAATGAGGTATGTGTGTTTGGTATGTGTTATGTGCGTATGATATAGCTTAGTAAATGAGGTATGTAACGTTTGCTAAATGTGTTTTTAAATGTAGCGTATGATATAGCTTTGGTCCATGAAGGTATGTGTGTTTGGTATGTGTTATGTGCGTATGAAATAGCTTTGTAATGAGGTACGTGTGTTTGGTATATGTTATGTGCGTATGATATAGCTTAGTAATGAGGTATGTGTGTTTGGTATGTGTTATGTGCGTATGATATAGCTTTGTAATGAGGTATGTGTATTTGGTATGTGTTATGTGCGTATGATATAGCTTTGTAGTGAATGAGGTATGTGTATTTGGTATGTGTTATGTGCGTATGACATAGCTTTGTAATGAGGTATGTGTGTTTGGCATGTGTTATGTGCGTATGAAATAGCTTTGTAATGAGGTATGTGTGTTTGGTATGTGTTATGTGCGTATGATATAGCTTTGTAATGAGGTATGTGTGTTTGGTATGTGTTATGTGCGTATGATATAGCTTAGTAATGAGGTATGTACGTTTGGTATGTGTTATGTGCGTATGATATAGCTTTGTCATGATGTATGTGTGTTTGGTATGTGTTATGTGCGTATGATATAACTTTGTAATGAGGTACGTGTGTTTGGTATATGTTATGTGCGTATGATATAGCTTAGTAATGAGGTATGTGTGTTTGGTATGTGTTATGTGCGTATGATATAGCTTTGTAATGAGGTATGTGTGCTTGGTATGTGTTATGTGCGTATGATATAGCTTTGTAATGAATGAGGTATGTGTGTTTGGTATGTGTTATGTGCGTATGAAATAGCTTTGTAATGAGGTATGTGTGTTTGGTATGTGTTATGTGCGTATGATATAGCTTAGTAATGAGGTATGTGCGTTTGGTATGTGTTATGTGCGTATGATATAGCTTTGTAATGAGGTATGTGTGTTTGGTATGTGTTATGTGCGTATGATATAGCTTTGTAATGAGGTATGTGTGTTTAGTATGTGTTATGTGCGTATGATATAGCCTTGTAATGAGGTATGTGTGTTTGATATGTGTTATGTGTGTTTGATATAGCCTTGTAATGATTTATGTGTGCTTGGTATGTGTTATGTGCGTATGATATAGCTTCGCAATGAGGTATGTGTGTTTAGTATGTGTTATGTGCGTACGTATGATATAGCTTTGTAATGAGGTATGTGTGTTTAGTTTGTATTATGTGTGTATGATATGCCTTTTAAACAGAAATAACAATAAATCGTATGTGTTTTTTTATGTGTTAATAACACATATTCAAAATTATTCAGAATACACTTTTAATATTTTTGGGGTGTCTAAACGAGCGTTAGAAACGCTGGCGTTTTTAACGCCACGCAAACGCGAGATAAATATCTATGAATGCGTTTTTAACGCTTATATTGATGATTTATTCAACTAGCGTTAGCAAGGCGTTCGAAAAAACGTCGCGTTTTAAACGCTCGAATATATGAGGCATTTCAATTTATATTATTATTTATATTATATAATTTATTTATTTAAATTATATAATTTTATTTCATTTATATTATAATTTTATACAATTTATATAATTTAAATTAATTTATTGTTATATTTTAATTTTATATCAATTTATAGTATCTTATATTTATATTTTAATTTTATATTAATGTATATTAATTTATATTTATGTTTAAATTTTAAATTTATATTAATTTCTATTTCTATTTTATAATTTGATATTAATTTATATTATTATTTTAATTTTCTATTAATTTATATTTATTATATTTATATTAATATATATTAATTTATATTTATATTTTATTTTACATTAATTTAAATTAATTTACATTTATATTATATTTAAATTAATTTACATTAATTTATATTCATTTTAAATTGTATTAATTTATATCTATATTTTAATTCTATATTAATTTACACTAATTTATATTTATATTATATTTATATTAATATAAATTAATATAAATATAATATAAATATATATTAATTTACATTAATTTATATTTATATTAAATTTATATTAAAACTCCTTTTTTGTATTATCTTTTTTACAGATGGTTTAACCCAAAAAGGAACTCTCAACAATCCTCTCATAGGATTAATTGTTGGAGTCCTTGTCACAATTATGGTTCAATCTTCTTCTACATCGACTGCAATCATTGTTTCCCTCGTAAGCAGTGGAGGTAAGCCAGTATATATATATATATATATATATATATATATATATATAATATATATATATATATATATATTATATATATATATATATAATATATAATATATATATATATATATATATATATATATATATTATATATATAATATATATATATATATATATATATATATATATACATATATATATACATATTATATATATATATATATATATATATATATATATATATATATATATATATATATATATATATATATATATATATATATATATATATATATATATATATATATATATATATATATATATACAGTGGCGGCTCGTCTTTATGGGCTCCGGGGCTGGAGCCCCTCCAAATTAAAAGTGCCAGGCGTAGGATGTTGACGGAAATATAAAATTTTTGTCAAAAAAAAGTGAAAAGAAATTTTTTTTTAACAATTTAATACATAAAAACGTAGTAATTAATCAAGAAAATAAGAAAAGAATGCTTTTTGCAACAGCAAATTGTGTGTACGATATTTTTATTTCAATATATCCAATAATATAAACTGTGGGCTGCTATTTTACAGCCCAGAAAAAAGACCATTAGTTTTTAAAAATAAGACAAACATTGCAACAAAAAGGTTGCCAATTCCTATAATAATTTTTAGCATATTGCCACTTTGGCCTTTTTGAATTTTATAACAACTTTGAGATTATACTCATATAAAATTGTATTCCAAGTTTGATCGAGTTGCTAGTTCTGTCCTTTAATGTCCTTCTGTACATATAAAGACATATATATAAAGACAAATTAAAATCAGTTTATTTTTATGCTTCAGTGAAAGTGGACGCGTCTATTTTTTTTTGGGGAGGAGAGTGCTGAAAATTTAATTTGTATATATGAAATAAATTATTTATTTATAGAAAAAAATAATAAATTTTATATGTATGCTGATGATGATGATGTGCGAGTATTTTTAAAATTTATTATGTTAACATTGAAGAGAATAAAGTTTTATTTCTAATTTTGCTCTGAAACCTTCAAAGAAGGGTAAGGCTCTCATCACTATAGGCGATTTCGATTTCGTACCAACAAAAATCTGATTGACAAAGATTCTTATATATACAGTATATATATATATATATATATATATATATATACAATATATATATATATATATATATATATATATATATATATATATATATATATATATATATATATTATATATATATATATATACTTGCACAGTCATGACAAGTTTTCACGAGCCGCCACTGTATATATATATATATATGTACATATATATAATATTTATATATATATATGTAATGATATATCTAATTTAATACATATCTATATAATTATATAAAATGTCACGCTACCGTATACCAAAAGAAATGCAGTATATCCGTTGTAGACTATATATGTGTATATTTAGTGATGGATCGAATAACCGCAACCGCAACCGCAAATGCGAAGCAACC
>JABUQX010073646.1:85000-90000 GCA_015478945.1 Trachelipus rathkii
TAATAATAATAATAATAATAATAATAATAAAATAATAAATAATAAAATAATAATAATAATAATAATAATAATAATAATAATAATAATAATAATAATAATAATAATAATAATAATAATAATAATAATAATAATAATAATAATAATAATAATAATAATAATAATAATATAATAATAATAATAATAATAATTAAATAATATAATAATAATAATAATAATAATAATAATAATAATAATAATAAGCAGCGTCGTTGGCTCCCCTGAAACGCGAGCTTGCTTGGTTGCCAAAAAAGCGAGCAACTCTCGCATTTGGGCCTTTCCTTACCTCGCTCGTTGCGCTCGCGGTATATAATATATATATATATATATATATATATATATACTATAAATTTTTAATATATATATAATATATACTCGTCTATATATATATATATATATTCTATCGATATATATATATATATATATATATATATTATTTCAAATAGTATTTTTATCCTGTTTTTTTTTATTTTTAATAATTTTATAGTTAGTATATATTAGTGATGCAGGTAACATCCGCATCCGCATCCGCGGAGCATCCGCACATTATTAAAGATCCACATCCGCATCCGCATACTCGCTTTGCCCTGCGGATGTGAGATTTGGTGAAGAATTTTATAATCGAAATACTTAAGATGAATCTGAATGCAAACGTTAAATGAGAGACATCTGTAACTGACATCATTTCAAAATGTAGGGCTATATCAACCCATTTTCATCATTCAACAATGGCACAAAATGAGTTGAAGGCAATTCAAAAACGGCTTGATATTCCATATCTTACTGTTATCAAAGACGTTCCAACTCGCTGGAATAGTACACTTCATATGATGGAAAGAATGGTATTGCTCAAAGAACCTGTATTAAGCTATTGAAACCATTTGAAGAAATTACAAAAAAAAATCAGCGCCTCTACAGCTTCTGTCTCCGATGCAATACCATTAATCTCAACGCTAAGGAAGCATTTTGAACCATCTTCAAATGAAAATGATGACGGTTTAAAAAGAATGAAAGATGTAATAAAACTAGAGCTAGAAAAACGCTTTGGTTCTGTGGAAATTAATGACCTTCATACTATTGCAACTTACTTAAATCCCAGTTATAAAGGAAAGTTTTTTTGTAACACAATGTTAGAACAAGTTAAATCGTCACTTGTGTTCAGTGAAAAAAACTTCAATCCGAACAGTCTATTATTCGCCACCCATTAAAAGAGAAAAAAAACGAAATCTACAGAACCAACACCTTCTACAAGTAAATCAATAACAGATTCACTGGAAGAATTTCTACAGTCCAGTAGTGATGAAGAAACAAACGCATTACCAAAAGATGTAGTGCAAATGATTGAAAACTATCACCAAGAAAAACGACTAGAAACAAATGATGATCCTATCAGTTGGTGGAAAGTTAAGAAAAATGTTTACCCACGCTTGAGTAAACTTTCAAGGAAATACTTGGCCTGTCCCCCAACTAGTGTTCCAAGTGAGAGAAGTATTTTGCAATGCTGGGCTAATATATGATGAAAAAGAGAAACAGACTCTCAACAGAAAAGGCAGAAAAATTGATGTTTCTCAAGCACAACCTTACTATATTTGAATTTCAATACTAGTGCAAAAAGTATATAATCCATTTTAAAATCTCTTTCATTAAAGACGGAGGTTGGGGAAAAAGGTTGGTGGAGTGCATTTGAGTTGGGTCCCCGTCCTGCACTCTGGTAACACAATTATATTAATAGATTGAAGCTGAAACTCGAAATATATTAGACATATATATATATATATATATATATATATATTATATAATATATATATATATTATATATATATATATATTATATATATATAATAATATATATATATATATATATATATATATATATATCATATAGGTAAACTTGTCCTTTAAAAGGAAGTTAACCGATATATATCGAACGAACGATGTAATCGATTTTTTTCGATTATTTCAAGGCAATTGTGCGTCAAGTTGAAAACAACAGTTTTTTTTTTAACTAAAGGAATAGCCAAGATTAATAGCAAAGATGGAAAGAGTCAGGGTCCTCTCGGCCCTCACGGGGGACGACGGGGGACATTCGTCTCCCCTCTGTTCCCTCCGTCGGCTCGAGCCCCTTAAAAAACATTAAAATGTTTTTTTTTTAAAAATTAACATATATAAAATTAACATGATAAAAAAAGCAACTTGTGGTAACTCTCACGCTCTTCCTATTGGAGCTTTAGCTAACACGTAGCACTGCAGGGCTGCACGAGTAGGATTCTGCGACTTACGATATCATGTCTTGTTATGTAACTTCCTTTTAAAGGATAAGTGCCTATATATATATATATATATTATAATATATATACTATAATATATATATATATATATATTATATGATATATATAATATATATAATATATATATATATATATATATTAGTATATATATATATATATATATATAGTTATATATATATATATATATATATATGTATATAATATATATTAATATATATATTATATATATATAATATATATAATATATAGTATATATATATATATATATATATATATATATATATATATATATTATATAATATATATTATATATAATTTATTTCTTATATATATATATATATATATATATATATATATATATATATATATATATTCGTACGTGCATATAACTATATATATATATTAAACATCGAAAACATTCCGCATCGCATCCGCGGATGCGAAAAAAATGACATCTGCTGCATCACTAGTATATATATATATATATATATATATATATATATATATATATATATATAATATATGTATATATATATATATATTATATAGTATATATATATATATATATATATAGTATATAATATTATATATATAATAGCAAGAATAACCAAAACATATTTAAACATTTGAAAAGAAATATTTATTACCGACTAGTTTCGGGTAAGACAGCAGCTTCCCATTTTCAAGGTTGATAATATAATGATAAGATTTATACAAAATAAATAGTATAAAATTAAAATTAAAATAAATAATATTAAACTTATTGATAAAGAATGATTAAAGTATAGACTTGAAAAAAGTTCACGAATAGGACAAAATTTCACTTCAGTAGTATTAAGCTATTAATATTTAAATTTTCATTTAATTTTGGTTTAAGATGCCAAATATATAAGGATTCCAACAAAAGAAGATCAGGTTCCTCAGCTTGGGCTAATATACTAAAATTGGTATCCTGTATATGATGGTTTTCACGGAGAGAATGAGCATTTATAGCTGAAAAGGGAGGATGATGAAGATGATCTAGGGTTCTAAATGATATACCTCTATGTTCTGCAATACGAGTGGAAAGGTTTCTAATAGTCTTTCCTATGTAGGTGGCATCACAGTCACCACACTTATATTGATAAATTACTGAAGAACACAGAGGAATAGGAAGTTTATCTTTGAATCTAAAATAACCTCCAATTTTCATTTCACTGGAGAATATTAATTTAAATTTGAACTGGGGAAAGTTTGTTTTTAAAAGAGAATCAATTTTACGTCGAATTTCATAACTCATTCTTCCCATGAAAGGTAACTTCATATACAGGATATCCTTGGGAACTATCATCCGAGTAAGAGGTTTATTTGTAAATTTTGAAGAAAGTAGTTTACGGAAAGTTTTATCAATCAAAAATTCTGGAAACCCATTCTTCATGAATAACGATTTCAGGAATTCTAGTTCATTTGAGAGATTGACATAAGAGGATGAAATCTTGTATCCCCTATCAAAAAGTGTCTTGATTAAGTTAATTTTAAAAATATGGGGAATGAAAGAATTAAATTTAGTTGTCAATCCAGTAAAAGTAGGTTTCCTGAAAACGCTAGTGTGGAATTTGTTGTCGTCCTTATATACTTTGATATCAAGAAAAGCCAGACAATTATTCTTCTCAACATCAACTGTGAATTTGATATTCGGATGTTTGGAGTTGATGTATTGTAAAAATTCGTCAATATGATCATTAGACTTAAAAAGAAGAAAAGAGTCATCAACATATCTTCGATAAAGTACAGGTTTAAATTCATCTGGGCATTCATTAAGCCAAATTTCTTCATAAAAACACATGAAGATGTTGCTAAGAGTTGGGCCTAGAGGACTACCCATAGCAACACCATCAATTTGTTTATAAAAACTACCATTGAATAAGAATATTATATCTTTCGTTGATATGTAGAGTAACTCCCTAAAACTTGGTAAATCAAGGCCATGAACTGTTGACGAATTCTTAAACAAAGAATTTAAAATGATTTCTAAAGTCTCTTCTAATGGCACATTAGTAAATAAACTTTGAACATCAAAGCTTGCCATATGATATAAATTTGCATTTGGAAAATTTATTATTTCGTTAACGAAAGAAAAAGTATCTTTAACAGTGTAAAGATTTGTCGTTAAATTTTCTAAGATAGGGACGAAAAATTTTGATAGTTTATAATTAATAGTGCCAATAGCAGATAAAATAGGTCGAACCGGGCAGTCAGGTTTATGTATATATATATATATATATATATATATATATATATATATATATATATATATATATATATATATATATATATATATATATATATATATATATATATATATATATATATAAATAAATAATATATATTTTTATATTTTATAAAAAAAAAAAAAAAAATATTATATAATATAATATTATATATATATATATATATATATATATATATATATATATATATATATATATATATATATATATATATATATATATATATAGAACTGAGTGCGAGAACGATAGATGGTTTGAGGTGAAAACAGGAGTGAAGCAGGGGAGTGTTTTATCTCCACTGCTGTTTATATTATATTTAGACGTGGTGATAAGGAAAGTGAGGGAGAGACTGGGAGAATTTGAAGGGGACATAATGGCATATGCGGACGAAATCTGGCATGTTGGA
>JABUQX010073646.1:105000-111185 GCA_015478945.1 Trachelipus rathkii
AACCGTTGCATCTTTCTCCTTATACTATTACTATTACACTAAACACAGCTCTTCTTAACTCTCTAGTCTAATACATCCTCCTTTGAGGAGAGCTCGTGTGACTAGCCTTTCTACGCAGTCTCAGCAGTCTCATCCTTTCTTTGTCAAACTCTCTGACCCCCAGACTTAACCGCTGTGCTCAATCTCTCATATACCCCATTAATAAAGTCTGGAACTCACTTTTTTTGTCTATTTCTTCAACTTCTTTTGACACTCACACTTTCAAACTCTGTGTATCAAGGCATATCGGCCATTGATTTTGGCCTTGGATTCGGTTTTCCCCTAACTCTGGTGGAATTTTGGTAGGTCTCCGGCCTTTGCCCCAGGGGAGATATAAAATAAATGTATCATGAAAGTAGTTAAGAAAAAAGAGCTAATATTAATAAATTAAATTAAATATAATCAAGTAAATATATTACAAACAAAATTTTAAAAATGTTAATTTCAGATTAATTCATGGGTATGGAATCAGTTCTAAGAGATTCAGACTCGAGTTCCGGTTCTGAGTTCTGACTATTTGGGAATTCCGGTTCCGGATTCGGCTCATGATCCGGTTCCGTTTCCAACTTATTTCGGATTTCCGATTTTGACATTGATTCCAAAGCCATGGATTATTTACTTGTCGTTCTTAGTTTTAGTATTGCAATAATTAGTGTTTAGGAACAAAAGAAATTTGTAAATTATTTCCCTAAAAACTTTTTAGAAATGTATATATTATATATCATTATAACTATTTATAATAAAAGTTTGTTATATTTTATATTATAATTAAATTGTAACGTTATAATTACTATGATAATTAATTGTTCAATTGTTATATTTAATATTGTAAATTTTTACAGCTGGCGTTGAAGTCTTCTGGACAGTAATTGGGCTGTTTACCACCCTAGGATTAATAATACTAGCAATAAATATCTTGCAAAAGAAGAAGCCATCAGTTCTACCACCTCTTCTTCAAGATTGGAACTTCTTACCATCGTATCTAAGATCCCTTGAACCATACGATAAAATAATATCATCAGTATTTCCTTGTGGTAATAAACCAGAAGAAACACAGACAACAAGCGAGTTAACAAGGGTTGCCTCGACTAGACCTTTAGGACCAACGGATTCCTTTGATAGCGGTATAGACAATGAGAAGAGACTTACTCAAAATTTATAGCGATTAAATCTGTTAGTTTCACATATATTTATATAAATAATAAAGGTACGTCTAAATAAGAGTGAACTCATAAGCGAGAGTGAATGTGAAGACGAGTGCAATTAACCTCACAGATGGTTGAAAGTTTAAAATAGCACATTAACGTGTGAACAGTTTGTCCGAATTATGCGACTGCGTGACCGCACGAACAAAATTTATTTCTGATGATCGCTTAGAGGAGAGGACAAATTAATGCGAATACAAAAATGATGAATCAAATATAAGGTTACGCAGTAAAATAGCATACATAAAAAGGTAAATAGGTACCTCTATCTAGACGTTCGAGAGCTAGAAATGCACTAGCAAACTAGAAATCAAGCTAGTCTAGTTGTTCTCTTGCTTCTTCTCTAGATATCAAGGCTGAAAAATAAGCTGATCAGAAAACTCATGAAACTGTTCGCGCGGGAAGATCGCTTTGGTATATGTGCGTGTGTATGTGTGTGTAGGTGTATGTGTGTAGGTGTGTGTGTGCGTGTATGTGTGTATGTGCTTGTGTGTGTGCGTGCTAACTTGTTCTTCACCAGTTCTAATCCGCCTTCTCGTCCTAACTGGCGTTCGCATTCTCTTTGGGTTTGGGCGTACCTTAGTTCTGTTCCCATTAATAATATTTACGTATTTTACTGTGATTTTTCTTGTAAACATATTTTCAAATTGTTGAAAAATTTTTGAAAAATTTTATGAAGTAAATGATTCACCAAAAAAAGAAAAAAAAAAAGAATAAAAAATTCGAGTATTTGTTTAACACAAGAAGTAGATACATAAATAGATGGATGGATAGATAGATAAATATATAGATAAATAAATAGATAGATAGATAAATAGAAATATAAGGATACAGAAAATAGATTGATGGGTAGATAGATAGATAGATAGATAGATAGATTATCACTACTATACAAATTTTAAAATTTCTTCAAAGCTGTTTTAAAATATATATATATATATATATATATATATATATATATATATATTAGTGATACTCTGCTGCTGCTGCTGTATAATATACATGTAACTTAATAACCTTGTAGCCCAACCAACCTTAGTAATATTAACATAACTCCAACAACCTTAGCCAGCAGCATATGATATTTATATTTTAACTTAGTAATAGCCAGCAACCTTAACAACAATAACAACTTTAGCCTTGTATATATATATATATATATGTAATATATATATATATACGCCAATAGAATATGTATAACCTTAATAATAACAGCCGCTCGCTCTTCTAGTAATATGCGCCAACTTAGCCATATATATATATTAGTGATGGACGGATGTCAAAATTGCGGTTGCGGTTACGGATGCGGATGCGGATCTTAATGATGATGAGGATGCGGATGCGGATGCGGATCTGGATGGGTGAGGATGCGGATGCGGATGCGGATGAGATGTTTGAACTTTTTGAGTTTGAATTAAAAATTAAATATATATATATATATATATATATATATATATATATATATATATATATATATATATATATATATATATTTATCTTCTTATATATATATATATATATATATATATGTTATATATATTTGCTTATATATATATATATATATATATATATAACCAATAGCCAGCCCAGCCTTAGCATAACCACGTATAATAATATAACTCTTATATAACCTTAACTCAATAACATAATATATAATAGCCAATAATAGCAACAATAACATAACCAACATAAGCTATGCTACCAGCAGCAATAGCCAACCAGCAACGCCAGCAGCCAGCCAGCCTTAATATGTAACATGCCCAGCAACCAGTAATAACAACAACATATAACCTTCCTTCTTCTTCTTAACTGTATATATATATATATATATATATTAGTGATGGACATGACATGATATGATTATCTATGTATCTTACATCTTACATTCTCTCACAGTCAGGTTTACGAGCCTGTCAGTGGGGCCAACCTCCGCTTTCATCTTGTTCTATCCATCACGATCCATCTGCCATCAGCTCATCCATTGCAGGCATCTGGTGTTTCCTCAATGAATCTCCACTGTGTCTCTCCACCTCTTCCGCGGTCTTCCTCTCCGCCTCACTCCCTTCGGTTTCCACCTCCGCCTCCTGCTGGCAACTCTCTCTCTCTCCCTGCATCCTCTCAGGTGTCCCCACCATGTCAGTCTGGCTGCGTCCACTTATTCATCATGGGTTTCACACAAACACGCTCTCCCTCACTGTCTCGTTTCTCACTCTCTCTTCTGCGTCTTTCCAATCACTGTCCTCAACACACATTCATCTCCGCTGTCCTGAATTCTACTCTCCTCTCTCTCTGTCATGCTCCATGTCTCCGCCTAATACAACAATATCGGCGTCTCAACACTCCCTCATATATTTCTCTTCACCTCTTTGTTCCTTATATTTATCTTTCAAGATGGAATATACTACTGCTCTTACAGTCTGCCATACTGCTCAATCCCTCTCGTAATTTCCACACCCTCCTTCTCTTCCAGGTGCTTCTAGATATTTATATCTACCCACATTTTTAATCTCTCTACCGTCTACCTCCACTATCAACTCCTCCTCCTACTCCCTGCTTACTACCATTGTTTCTGTTTTCTCCATTCATATTCAATCATGTTTCTCTCAACTTTTCTGCAAAACACAGCACCATTTGCTTCAACCTCTCACCATCTCCACTCCAACACTCCAAATCATCTGCATATGCTCCTGATTCTCCGTCAATCTCTTTACAAACTCTCTTTTACACCTTTATGACTCTGTCCAAATACGCCATAAACAGTATCGGCGACAGCACTACCCTGCCTTACTCCTAAAGACTTAAACCATTCTCGTTTTTATATCCTGTTCTTACCTTACTTATTGCTATTCACGTATGTACTTCTTACATTTCTGCCTTTATCAGTCTGCCTCCAACTTCGTAATCCCTCCAGAACTCTCCACGGCTTCTTTCTGGGTACAGAATCAAATGCTTTCTTCAAGTCTATGAAGGCGATATATGCCTTCTTATTGTATTCCCATGTCTTTTCCTGTATCATTCTAAATGCAAACATTAAATATGTAGTTCTTCTACCACCTCTGTACCCATAAATGCTCTTCACCCAATCTTGGCTCTATTTTTTATCTTAATTTTCTTTCTAATATTCTTTCATATAACTTCGCCATGTGATCCATTGGTGAGATTCCTCTATAAGTTTTACAATTTCTGCGTCCCCCTTGCAGCTTTTTATAAAATGAACTATTATTGACCTTCCCCAACCTTCCGGCACTCTACTCTCCACCCAACACCTGTTCAGAAATCTCAGGATCAAGGCTTTCAGCCCCTCTCCTCCCTCCCTCAGCAACTCAATATTTATCCCATCCTCACCAGGAGATTTTCCGCTCTTCATTTTCCTTAACGCCTCCTCAAATTCCTCCTCCGTTATTACCTCATCCTCTTCTCTCTCCACGTTTCTCTCCTCCTCCTCTCTCTCCCCTTCCTCTTCCAACTGCACTCCCCACATTCAGCAACTCATCCAAGTACTCTATCCACCTTTTGTTTTCCTCCGGGCTTACCAATGTTTCTCCATTTTGTCTTTGATATTACATACTCTACTCTTCGCTCTCTATACGTTCTGGTCAATCTAAAAATCTTCTTCTTGCTTTCCTTCATATCATCTTTCAGTTCCTTTGCTAGCTTCTAAATCACCTCCTCCTTTGCCCTCCTCTTCCTCTCTCCACTTCATTTCTTGCTTCCACGTACACGATTATAGAGTATAGATTATATATATATATATATATGTAATATGTATAATATATATATGTAATAATATATATCATTTATTCCAAAAACAATATATATACATAATATATAATAATATATATATATATATAATATATATATATATATAAATAATCTAGCATAATAATATATATATATATATATAATATATATATAATATATAACTAATATAACTTAATAACTATACTAATAATAATAATATATGTAATAATAATATATCACCCAATAACCTCAATAACCTCAATATAGCTCAGCTCTTTGTAACCAACTGTATATCAATATGTTGATATGTATATATGTGTATCATATGTATATGTATATATATATATATATGTAATAATATGCTTAATATGTATATGTATATGAAATATATAACAACACATTACATATTAATATGTATAGCAATAATAACCAATAATATAATAACCGGCATTCCAATAATAACAAATAATATATATGTATCTTCTTATATCTATACTCATATTATGCTGTATATATAACAATATATATGTACTGAGAATCAGTTCAATTACATTTGTTCACATAAACTCCCATGATGGGGTGACGGAATTATTTTATATGCGTTTAATCAGATGTAGACGACGTGCACGACGTCTCTCGTTTTTCAAAGAGGATGCTGATCTGGATGCCGGATGACACGTTAAGGTGAGGATGCGGATGCGGATGCGAGATGCGGATGTCAATTTAGGTGCGGATGTTCCGCAAATGCGAGATGTGCGGATGCGGATGTCATGTCCATCACTAATATATATATATATATATATTATTTTAGAAAACAACTATTTGATAAATCACAATTTTTTTAATATTTTAGTATCGTCTGACTTTGAAATAAAATAAATTCATATACGTTCGCCAGGTACTTTATGTATGTATATGTATATATATAATAATAATAATATATATAATATAATATATGCTTATCATCTAATAATATATAATAATATATATATGTATAATATAATATAATAATAATAAATATGTATAATATATATAATTTATATAACAATAATAATAATATATATATATGTAATAATAATATGTATGTATTATAATATAATAATAATAATAATATATATATAATATATATATATATATATAATTTATATATATATATATGTAATGATATAACCTTAATAACATAATATATATATCTATGCT
>JABUQX010073647.1:0-15000 GCA_015478945.1 Trachelipus rathkii
TTGGTGGCCGTTCCAGTTTCCTCAAGATTGTTTAACCGTTTTGCATTTATCGTGAGAAACGCTTTCGCGTTTCGTGCGCCACTTCATATATATATATATACTTTATATATATATATATATATATATGCTCATACCTGCCATATTTCCACATATATATAAATATATATATATATATATATATATATATAATGTATGGACTAGCAAAACGACACAGGGGTCTCATAATTCGGAAGAAAAATCACAACAAAGAAATCTTAAATTTACTGTTTACATCTCGAACGGATATTAAGAAAGTAATAAGCTCAGTAATGATTAGAATAACGCGATTCAACTCCGAGGGTGTACAATTTTTTTGGCAAATAAATAAGTAAGTTCATTAAACTTAAATATATGAAAGCTTCTTGGAGATGACGTGATATATATATATATATATATATATATATATATATATATATATATATATATATATATATATATATATATATATATATATATATATATATATATATATATATATATATATATAATTTCGAGTTGTTGATCAGGCATTTAGTGTGTATGTAGTCTATATATCCCAGTGAAGTGGGGAACGAGGCGAGGAAATGAGCTACAGGGTGCGCAGTGTGGTAAGATCCCAGGCGCTGGGACATCAAATATCCGCTCAATCAACGCGGGGACCACGGGAATCGGTCCAGCGACATCGAAAACTCAAAAGGACACCAAAGACGACCCCAAAAGCTATAAAAAGGCTAGTTCGCAAAAAAAAGGCTAGATCAAAAGGTATATTGAGAGCCCAATTTGACGTCAATGTAAAAAAAGAGTAGAAAAAGGCTAGCATTCCGAAAAGTAGCTAAAAATGCTTAAAAGGCTGGTATCAGTGTTGGTGATTCCTACTACTTACTTGTATTTATTATTTCTTCTAAGCTTCTCTCTCTCTCTCTCTCTCTCTCTCTCTCTCTCTCTCTCTCTCTCTCTCTCTCTCTCTCTCTCCTCATAAGATCAAACCTAATTAATCTAACATACCTAAAATAGAGATAACATATACAAAGTTCTTAACTTACCACTACTACTAACATAACAATACATAACATATCCTAATCTAATCTTCCCTATCAAGACATATCCTAACCTAACAACCTAACCTATCTCAACCTAGCCTAGCCTTACCCGACATACCTAAACTAAGGAAAACATAAACAAAGTTAATTACTTGCACAAATTTAACCTATCATTTGACATTAGCATAACAATATTATTGGTCTAATATTATCTAATTAAGAGAAATAACATTAGTGAAAAAATATAAAGGCACACAAACATGTTAACATTACCAAAGCCTGTTATACGCATACATACTTACATAGTACTTAATTTATAGTATATGTAATTTAATAGCTTAATTAATATATAGTACTTAATGGTATATGTAGTGCTTAACACTAACTTAATTTTATTTTAAGCTGAAACTTTTATATTTTTCATCTATTTCCTTTTCATGCTAAGACTTTAAAATTCCGTTTTTCTTACAACCTGTTATATTAATAATTGTTCTATTTCTTTTCATTTTACGGTAATCAAAAATTACGAAACATTTTAAATTTTTACTAAAAAATTTTTATTATCGATTTTATTGTTATTTAAATAAATAATTCATTGCAACAAAAGCACGAAACCATGATAACATATGCATTCACCCCACCCCGCACCATCCCACTCATCCCCATACATATGCTTGCTTTCAGTCCTTAACCTATGAATTTTCATACATGTATCTACATTTTTTATTGTTATTTTGTTAAATTTCTTGTTTTATTGCATGATAACAAGAGAATACGAAACCCCAAAAACATATACATACACCCCTTCCCCTACACCAGTCTCAATCGTTCGTTAAAACACGAATTCATAGTATTAGGTAGCATACACATACTTTCACATATAAATTATGACATTAATTATTTACAATTACACATATTTCTTTTTAGCACCATACACTACAAAGTTTGTTTAACAAAGTTCATAGCCTATCAATATCATATGATACCGTAAGCCCTGTACCCTTTTGAAATAATCGATTCTTATAGTTTCTTGTACATAGGAAATCCGGTATGCGAAGACGTAACAAGCCCTAACCTAATAATATTTAATCTAGCAGATTTATTCATAAGTATCTACTCGGTTATATATATTTTAGGTAACCTCTTACTTCTTTCGCATCACACAATGTTAGTATTATTTATGGAACTCCTATGTCCTTTTCTATTTATTTTTTCCCCCACGCAATATTTTAAATAGTTTCTTTCACTTGTATTTTAAGGTCTTCATGCCTGATACTCTAGCAGGCCAGTATATCGAGCGGTTCATTTAATTTCGTCGCTTAGGCCTGCATACTATTCACTAGGTCATGCATGAGTCGCATAGCAAACTTGTCTTTTAGCATTTTTATGTTTAAATTCTTAATTTTATCTTTTATGTATAATTTTTATTATTTATATTATATCTTATTTATATATTTGTAGTGCTAAATTTTTTCTTTAATTGCTGTACGGTCACTTTAATAATCTATTATATTCGCTAATAATGAGTGTATTCATTATACAGCGTTTACTAAAAGCTTGTGATACGCATATTATAAAATGTGTAGTATAAAATATATATATATATATATAAAATTAAATAATTTTAATCTATATAGATATATTTATTATTTATAATAATAATATTAGTAAAGATACCTTAAAATTTTTAAATTACAGCTAGCTTAACTATTTAAATTATAATATTGATCCTTTTAATAACACATTTAAAAAATAGGATATAAATCCCAGTGCTAACCAAAATTGCATAATTGATTTAGACTCAGATAATTATATACATATTAGGTTAATCATTTAATAGATGTATTCATAAATATTATTTATTTATTATATTATATAATATTTAACATATATATTTCTTAGTAAATTAATATATTAATATGATTTTAATTAAATAACTATTATATAATATAATATATATATTTTTATAACAATAATATTTTAATTAAAAGAAATTAAATATAAATATTTATACTTACTTATAATAAATGTATAATTATATTAAAGAAAAAATATATTAATATATAATATTAAAGTATTAATAATAGATAAAATATTTATTATATAAAATTTATATAGTTAGTACATATAGAATATTACAAAATATAACGTGATTATACACTACCTAAAAATTAGAAATAGGACCTATACATAAGATAAATAAGTTAATGGCTAAAATTTATCTAAGTGTATTTCTTAATTTTATCACTATCTGTAATCTCCGGCTTTAAGCTACTGATAAAAAGACTTTCCATGATTTTTCTATGTTATAATAACCTTTATCATACTCTATAATATTTTCTTGAAACTCTTAATATCATATATCTTAATATAATATATAATTATTTAATTATACTTTTAAATTATAAGTAGGATAATGTAATATTTGCTAAAAGATTACATTAAATAAAAAAAAAATATGACTACAATTACAAATAAATAGTTATTAATACGAAACTAACATATACAATTAATAATGCAATTACGTTACAGGATATGCAGAAATCACATATAGAATATATTTTTCAATAGTATATTTTCTGAAGATAAGATTAGAAGGACATCATTGTTTGATAGAATAATTCTAAATTATATTAAAATATTATTTACTGATTACTCAATATTATAATTATTCAATCATTATAACACTATTGTTATTTTGCTTATATGACTACATTATATAATACATTATCAGCATAATGCCAAAACATCGCTTATCGCATTGCAAGAACATAAGCCTTTTTCATTATTTTCCACAATTATTACAGTAATTATTCACATTTTTGAATAGTAGAATTTAATAATAAAAAGGCCAAAAAAAAAAAAAAAAAAAAAAAAAAAAATAAAAAAAAATATGAAATAAAACTTTAATTTTTGGTATGGTGTGGTTATAATTTTAGATTTAACTTAAACAATTGGCTTTTAATCCATGCTTTGTTCATATAATATTAAAGTTCTATTACATATGTTATTATCTTTAGATATATTATTAAATTATAAATATTAAAATGTTATAAAGTTAAAAATATATAAACATATAAATATAGTGTAAATATAATAATTAATAATATTATATAATTAATATTATTAATATTAAAATATTTATATTAATATTAAACTAATTATATTATATATATATTAAATATATCAGTAAAAATTAATAATTATAATTATATTTATATATATTTAATATATTATTTAATGTATAATAGTTAATTAATTTATATATATATATATATTTATTATATAATATATATTAATATTAATTAATATATATATAATATAATATGTATTCAAATACAGCAAACTTATCAAAACATATCCTTTCTAATCTTCCCTTTACTCACAACGATTTTATATCTTCAATTCCTTTACATCATATAATAAATCTTTCCACTAATTCTAATTATCGAAATTACATAAACTCACAATACACTAACATCTCACCTCCATAACCTATTTTCTCTAATATATGATTCCTACCACTATAAAAACTATCTAATGGTTAAGGTTAATTTACCTCTATAACTACCTCTCATCGATTGGAGCCATATTTCTACCCTTAACCTTCAATTAACTCTATCAAAATAATATACTTGTCATCATTTATATCTAAAACTAGAAAACATTAACTCTAATACCCACAATTTACTCTCAGTTTATTATGTATGTATGTTTTTTGTATTAACTTTTCAGTACGTCCCTTTCACATTGATCTTATACTCGAACGTTTATATTAATGTATAATATGGTAATAACCTCTCACCCCTTTCCCCTCTCAAAGAAACTCATACTCTCTCATCTCTTAGATCTATTTTCCTTTAGCCATTTTGTGTTATTTCGGGCATATAGATGTTTACTACTATAACAAGTTATATGTCAGGCTTTAAGATAGGTTCCCTACTCTCTCCTAGTTACTAAAAGCTACATATTTTAATGGAACTCATCGAATTCTACCATATTTGAAACATTAATCTTTGTTATTAATTCACGTTCTGGTTCTAGATAGTTGATGATATTTTGCAACTTTTCCATTAACTATACAAACCCTCACCATACATTTAACTTATTCAATAATAATTACATCCCAAAGTCATAATATCTACAATTAGAACTTATCCAAAACAAACTAAACCTCTATCTCTATCTTTGATCCTCTCATTATCTTGACGCCCCAGATATTTACATCCTTACATTTTTCTGTTTAAAGAAAACTGGTACTGCTCCGGCTAGCACATTTATCACATTGGTTTTTACTTCCACCCCAAAACACCAACTCGGGTATTCCATTTCCATCTCTTTATCTCAGAGCTTCATATCTGCCTCCCCTCTATTCCTACAATCTGAATTAATCTTATTTCTTCTAACATTCCTTAAGTCTCCTTACCCATCAACAATACATTAATCTAGTCATTTACGCCGACGCTAAGAATATTTTACTTACACTTATAACTCTAAATTAGCTACTAAAAAGTATACACAGACTTCTTTTTTTCAATTCCAATTACCACCTCATTATTACACTATACTTGTATTAAAAAAATAACCACTACCAGAACAGCATACAGTGACGACATCCTACCTCATTATATTTCTCACTATCTTTCAAATAAAATTCATAATAAAACTCCAATCACTACCCATTAACATGGGAACATCAAGTTACTCACTTTCACATACGTTTACAACATTCGCCCTTGTTCACAATGGTAATCAAACGGCGAGAGCTCGCATCGAGAAAAAGAATAACTTCTTATTTCATCAGGTTTAGCATCTTTGTATTCACATACAACACTTTTTGAATATGTTATACTGTAAAGAGGTGAACGGGATAAATGAATTATCGATTCATAATTACTCTTATGTATATTTTTTATATTCTGCTCTTATTCCTACTTCACAGATCATCCACAACCTTTCTATAATGCCTTGATCACTATGACTCCTATTATTACAATTGACTAAACACATTTGAGGATACGCGACAGTAGACTCCTTCAGAAGATTCATTTTGTGCATATACCTATGTCTTTCGTATTTTGTGATGTAGCCGACTAAAGAGAAATTCTCTATTACGTTAGCATTCATACTGATACTCGGGCGATTGGTGAGCCGACGGGAAACATTGGGGGACGTTTCCATCGCTCCGTTAAGTGTTCTGTTGTTACGGGCGGTAGGTATGATCCTTCGCGCGTGAGATCATACAGTTGCCTCGAATGATGTTACGTGCGATGGTGGTCTGTCAGATTTGTTTGGGTATATTGTTTTAATATGAAAAGTCGTAATCCTCTAATAGACACAATACTTTCTCTGATAACAGTATTGTTAGATTATATATATTTCGATTATATATGTTGTATTGTTTTGATAGTATTGATCATCTGGTAACAGAAAGTTCTACGAAAGTCGACTCTGAATGCATCATGTAATGTAAGATGATGTTATTGATAATAATAATAATGTTAAGAAAAAATAATATACTTCTTATTGTGGTCGTAGATGTGTATCTCTCGATATCACTATATTATCATTCCTTTCTCATCTAGTTTTGCATATTTTTATATATATATACTTGCTTATAATTTAATAAATATATATATATTTAATTATTATAATTAATATATTAATTTACTATTTAATTTTTATATAATATACATATATTATATAGTAAATTATAATATATTTGTTCATATTAATGATAATATAGAATCAATGTAGTTTATATAATAATATTATTATAATATATTATATATATATATATATGTATATTATATATATATAATATTATTATATATTATTATTAATTATTATAAATTTATATTATTAATATATATATTTAATTACAATTAGATAACTTGTAATAAAAATTTTTGATTAATATAATATGCATGATTATAATCACTAAAATTATTAAATTTAAATAATGATAATAATTGAACTGGCAATTTTTATATAAATTATTTGATAAATAATTAAAATATTCACACAAATAAATACCTATAACCTTAGACATTAATGTGTAACACAAATATAAGTTTAATGATACTAATATATAATATATATTTATATTTGGATGGGCTCGATATCCTGGCTACTTTATTTGGGATTCGGGAATATCCTGAATTCCGAATATGGTGTGTGGGATAATGATATCGTAAATTATACTGAATCTCGACATTCGATCCACGCCCTATTGGATTGAATCAAATCCGTATATCGTGTGTGATAGAATAATTCTGTCGATGATTACTGAATCTACGAATCTCGAATACATGTACTAAAAAGCTTGAATTATATTAATGTACGAATACCGAACTCCGGATTCGATATTCATCTTAATTGATGTGTTTTAATGAAGTTCAAAATATTTATTAAAAAAAGGTTGACTCTATTTACCATTTTAGAGCATTTCTATTAATAGTATACTGATACCATGTGCAATTGTCATATGTTAACTACATTTTTATTTAATTATTTACTTGATATTTTTAATGGTTAATACAATTTCTTTTATTCAATATCTTATATATTAAACAATTTAATATAATTATTATATATATAATTATATTAATTATTAATATATTAATATATATTATATTATATATTTATATATATATATATTAATTAATATTAATATAATTAATATTATTATTATTAATTATATATATATTAAAATACAAGTAGTAACTAAATTATAACTATACCTACTAAATTATATATAATATATTATTATATAAATATATTAATATTATATATTTTTATAAATATGAAATAACATTATAAATTTTAGGTTATTATATTAAAATAAAATAAATAAATATAACAAAAAGATATATTTATTCAAAGAGGGAATGAGAACAAACACTCAAATCGCATCATCGCCTTATCGTGTCATCATATCGGAGTAAGGAAATGGAACTTCAGTCATCTAAAGACGTTGACCCTAGAAGGGTCTTGGGTATGGCAGGGGAGTAAGAAGAGTGAGGTATGATTGCATAGATGGAAGTATAGTAGGGTGTGGTTGATCAGATTATGGAGCGTTGATATATCTAACTACCCTGTGACATGGGTGAAGAGGAAAGGAGAGAATGGAAATATAAATTAGATATATAACAAATGTGACCGATTATTGATGATTACAGAATATTATAAATAATCAAGATAATTAATTTATAAGTAATATATATATTGCATCAATAACAATGTCATAATATATTAAAATAGATATTAATATATAATTAAAATTATGATAATAATAATATACCGATAATAGATATGATATGATAGTTAGTAAAATAATTGTGAGAACAAACTAATCGGGCGTTACAGCAGAGCGTCCAGGACATCTTAATTTTGTAGGCTGTTAATTAGAGAAATGTATATGGGTATTGTTGAGCTAGGAGCAGATTACAAGAAAAACCTTAGAGAAGCTATCAAAACTGAGACATTATGTAGTTTATGACGAGTCATAACTTAATTATATATATATATGCTCGCCAGTCATGTTTGGATATTCTCTACATTGCTTTTACATACTGAAAAAGTCTATTATTGGGTCCAAGGGAATGGGTGGCGCTAAGAAGTAATCCGGTAAATTACGGTAGTAATGAGAACAAACGATGTGTAGGAAGCGGCTTATTAGAAGGATGTGGGAAACAACGGCAAGAGAGAGAGCAGCAAATGTGGGGTTGGAATTAAGAAGCGAAGCTGGCAAAGATACTGTAGACGAGCGTCGGATTTGACGTTTGTTAGACACATTACTATACGGCATCCTAATAAGCATATGTAAAAACTGAGATCAATATTTGCAATATACCCGACGTGGAAAATGGAAGTATGAACTTACTCGAACGTACTTCACATATACTGTCTCTTAGTGCCGAACAGAAAAAGCTGCCCGCGAAATCTGTAGTCAGTGGCGAGCAGGACAAAGAGGAATGCATGTGCAGGGAAACATTAGGTAAGTACTCGGGCAGACAGGGGAGAGAATAGTGTAGGAGGACAAGCGGCCGAGTGATGGGATGGAATACAGCTCAAAAGGAGAGTAAAGCAGCCATAATTATGAAATGGCACATGAAGAGATCAAATCAAGAAATCATATAATAATTAATTATATAATAAATAATTGAATAATATGCAAATATATAGTAAAAAGATAAAAAAATATAAAATATTTAATAAATTAGTTAAATTATATAAGATATAAATATATAAAAACATAATTAGAAAAATATAAAACTAGATAAGAACTAATTATAAAATAGAGATTAAAAACATTGTTGATATATTGATAAGATGATAAGAGTATATTAATTAAAAAATAATTAAAGTATAAAAAAGTATATAATGTTATTAATTAATAAATATTACTATAGTAAAAAAAAAAAAATATGGGTAATTTTAAATATTATAAAAAACAATCTTGCAAAAAGGAAATAATCTTATTACGTGACGGACACATATTCTTGTCTTAGGGATGGAATATCTAAATTCTCCCCATATGAGGATAGAATGCATGGGGAAGCAAAGTAAACAATCCGGAAGGTTTGTCATATATATTATCAAGATTATTGAAATATATAATCTGACTTAATTATAACAAATTATAAATAGAATATATTAAATATAATAAAAATAGTATTTATAATATAAAAATAAATTAAACTTAAAACATATATTATATTAGGATATATATACATTACATAGAATATAGGAAATAATGATGAATATACAATAATATTATAAGTATTATAATATTATAATATATTTATATACTGAAAAAATACTGATATAGAATTAATCATTGAAAAGTCCAAGGTTAGATTGGCACTAGGAAGTCCTCCGGAGTATAGGATAATATATTAAAATATATAGATTTATAAAATTTATTAATATTTAATATAATTCATTATCAAAAATTATTAGTATGCAATTAATATAGATTATGTTATAAAACATATATAATATATAAAAAGAATATTTTATAATTATAATATATTAGAGACTATATGAGTTATTATATAAAGTGAAGATATATTATATAATATATATTATATACATATATATATTTTAATTTAAGATCTATATGTATTATTATAGATAAGAATTATATTTTATTATTTATAAATATTATATATTTAATAAATATGTTATATTTATTTATAAATCTCAGTATATATATTATTAATTATAAATTAATATATATATATATATATATTATATTATAATATATATATATATAGTATATTAGATTTGTGCGGATTGATAATAATTCCTATTATATCTTAGATGAATTATATGGTGTAGTTAAGATATATATATATTAATAGCTTATAGTTATAAATACTATTTATTGTTAAATGATAGTATTAATATTAGAGGGTGAGGTGGATAATATAGAAATATAATATTATAGTATAGGTAGTAGGTATACTAGTAAGAATATATAGTATATAATAGAATTATATAATGATAATATTATTAGTAATAATCGAAAAAATGTTATTTTATTTCTCAAGTTACTTTAATAAAAGAATAATTATTTTCGCTTTATCTATAAAGTCATATATATATAATATATTATAATATATATATATAATTAGTATAGTATTATTATAATATATAGTATATTATTTATATATATAATCTATTATTAATTCTAGCTGTCGCTTCCAGGGAAGAAGGGGCTTTTGCGAAATCCTTGTTTAAAGAAAAGCTTTTGGACAGCGATTGTTGCATCTTCGTGGATATATAGGTGTAATATATATATACTAATTTATATAGTATATATATATTATCTATATATATTATATATATATATAATTAATATTAGTATATATGTATAATATATTAATATATATATATAATATATATAATATAATATATATATTATAATTTTAATGTATTATTAACAATTACTATTTTATGATATAAGCTAATATAATTGTCACGAAGTTTTAATACAAAACTTGTAGGTCAATTAAATAACTATGTAGTATTATATAATATGAGTTCATAATTATATTTCAAATAATTAATTTATGTTCACATATATATATTATTCTATTTATTGTGGTTTCGTGGATCGTAATTATTATGATAATTAAGATTTGTTTTATTGGGTAGTACTAGGTTAAATATTGATAGTTTTGAATACATAAGAGTGGGCGGATTTTCGAGAATTAGGGTTATGATCATCGGACTGATATTCCATCTGTTCTCGTTCTGGGTATGATGGTGTGAGGTTGGACTATTAGTATCTTTTGATGAATTTTTGAGTTGTCATTTTTCCTCCTTTTTTCCCTCTCTTTTCTCTTTCCATTTTTTTATTATTTGGGTATTTCTATGCTTTTTCTACTTACAAAAGTATTTCATCCACCTTTGCGATTAATTGTCAGTCAATATATATAATATATAATATACTAGTACTATTTATATATATATTTTTATAATACTATATATATAATATATATAATATATTATCATATATATATACTATTTCATAATTATATATATATATTTATCTATATTATAATATATATACCTATAAATATATATTAATTATTATATATTATATCATATTATATATTATATATACTATGTATATATTTATATATATATATATATATATATATTATATATATATTAATATATATATATATCATGAGTGTTTTGATTATATTTATTTTAGATCATATTTAGTTTATTTTTAACTTTTATATAAAGGTAGGTGCTCTTTTACGGTAAAAATAATATTATTATTATTCTATTTTTTATTTCCTTTCTATAGGTGATATATAATTTTATATATTATTATATAATATAGTATGTATATATATTTTATATTATATATATATAATATGATATATATTATATATATATAATATATATATTATATATATATATATTTATATACATTTATTTATGAATTATATATTATATTATTATATATATATATATTAATTATATAATTATATATTATATATATATATATATATATATATACTATATATTGTACTATGCTATATTACATGGGTGTGAATTTGATTATAGTAATCTCCAATTTTTTTGTAGGGATTAGTAATCACATATGTGGATTTTGATTACTAATCCCTCAAATGTGATTACTAATCCCTCATGTTAAATGATACTTGAGCAACTTCAATACCTGCAATTTGACCCACATCCAAAAGCAATAATTACCTTTAATTTAAAGTCAGTATTGATCGACTTGCTGGTACAGTTCGATTCGGTGAGTGTGGCGCTCATTTTGGTGATGTGTAGTGTGGTGAAGTGCACTATAACATATAATTCCAATATCCCGGTGCAGTGTGTGGTTCGCATTGAAATTGTTGAAAAAATGACTGCTGGTGCAGTGCGGTGTGCTTAACGCTCAATCCGAGGTTCGGTGCTGAAAATTCTTTTGCCAGAACGACCCTAATTCAAATCCGATTGTGCTTCTGATTCAGATTCAGATTCGACTTGAATTCCTGTTTAGGTTTCAACTATTGACTACTATTGAACATTATAAAATCAAAATCTTTTCCGATCTACCAAATTTTACCGATTACCGATTCTGATTCCGATACCGATTTTACAGTCGTGAGTAATATGATATAGCAACCTGACAATTTCTGTCAAGTTCTAAAGAACGTATTTTAATAGTTTGCTATTTATATTTCCTTCCCTCAAAGTATGCAAAAATCTTCCCTAAACATCATTAAAATCTAGAAAAACAACCTACAGTTGGACAGTCAGCTGTCAAACTGTGAGGGTTGTTTTTCTATGATTTTTTTAATGATAATATATTTAATATATTATATTATATATATATATTATTGTATATAATATATATATTATTTATATTATTTATATTATATATTAATTATATATATATATTATATTGTATATTATATATTATATATTTATATATATATATATATTTTATTATATTTATCTATTTATATATATATGATTTTATTTTATTTATAGTTAATTTTCTTCAATAGATTTTGAAATATTGTCCAGAAGAGGCAATTGACCTCGCCCTGATGCTAGATAGGTCACATTTCACTCTTACAATTGATATAGGATTCAAACTAGATATGTTATCTCCCTCTCTGTTTTTATTTCAGATTTGTCCATTTCCCAGGACACAATAGAGATGCACATCCTTACTGGGCGGTGGGCTCCGCTTACTCGACGCCCTGTGCTGTATTATCGTATTTCTCTATATTTTCTTTCTTCGACCCGTTTGGGTCCGCCTCAAAGTGTCGATGTGCCGGATTGTTTAGAGCTGCGTAGCTCAGTTTCATTTGAATATCAGCTTGGTTTGAGTTGTGTGGTTTTCTCTGGGGAGATAAGTTTATCGGTTATTGTTAGAGTCAATTTTGTTGTTGGTATTATATAGTATGGTTTATATTATTAGTTACTATATATATATGATATATTTTTTTTAGTTTTATACTATTAATTTTATTATTTATTATTTATTTTATTTATTTGTATATTCTATATAAACCAAACAAAATTCTAATATTTATTATTAAAATATACATTTTGAAATGTTGGTATTAATTATTATAGTCTTTTAGACTAAATTTTATAGTTTAATTTTATTATTGTGTTGTTATTATTATGATTTTTTAGTTTTTATTTATTTATTTTATATTTATTTATATTGTTTTATTAATTTTTATATATATATTTATTATATATATTTATATTTTATTTTATATATATTTATTATATTTATTTTATATTTATTTATTATTTATATTTAAATCAAGTATTAACTTTTGATAGAAAGCTTTTGTAAGTTTTATAAATTGATAAAAATATTTAATGAGTTGATAGGGCAATTTCTAGAAAGTGTAAAAATGTGAAAAATAATGTGATAAATTTTTATTTCATTGAAATACGTTTTCACACATTTAATTATTATTTTATTATAATGTGTTTCATCAAATCATTTTCTATTTTTTTTTTTTTTTTTTTTTTATTTTTCTATTTCTTTTTTTTTTTTTTTTATCTTTTTTTTTTTTATTTGGCTTTTTTTTTTTATTATTTTGAAATTATTTCTTTTTCAAATAAATGTTATTTTTTATTCATGTATGTGAAAAAAGAAGTGAAAGCATTATTGTTCCTATTCATGTACGGATAAGCGTGTATTTTGCTTATTATGTGCGTATGGGAATTTTATATATGAATGTCTAAGCAAACAAGTGTATGAATGTGTCTATTTGCGTATGTATTTAATATTTTATGTAATTATTGTGTATTGTTGATTATTATATATATCAATACCTTTAAGACTTCCTTTTAATTCTTGCATCTTAAATTTTCATTCAGAATTTACTACACTTTAAATTAGCTGAATTGAATAAAAGTTTAAATTCATATTGAATGTGTGGTAATTCTGTTGCAAATATATCTGTACGTATATTTGCATAAATTTGTGTTTAGATTTGCGTATACATGTGTAGGAATTCATTCAATTTTTTTGTAGTTATAATTTGTGGATTTTAATTACTATTTGTGTTTATTTTATACTTGTGTTTTTTTTGGTCTCAAGCATTGTCTTAAATTTTTAGTAAAAAAAAAAAAAAAAAAAAAAAAAAAAAAAAAAAAAATATCGTGGTTAAGTGGCAAAATGAGAGAAGAGCAGACCGTCTTTAAGGGGAAAAGGGAAATTAATTTTAATTTCAGATCACTCTTAATTATATCAAAGAATACGTTTCTTCATTCTGGCTTGCAAGAAATATAAAAAATAGAAAATTGAAAAACTTTAATAATAAAATCATGTAACTTTTTATATGTGGGGGGTTTCGTTATATATATATATAATTAATTTATAATATATTTATATTATATATTATATTAATATATTAATATTATAATATAA
>JABUQX010073648.1:0-7500 GCA_015478945.1 Trachelipus rathkii
AAAAATGAGAGAGATTGTGAAAATACTGTTCTGTTTATGAGAACAGTAGCCGAAGCACAAAATTATTGTTAGGCAGAAGGAGTGAAGAGAGTTTTAGCTTCTGTTCTATAACGTCGAGAAATTAGGAGAATTCGGATAGACTTCTCTGTATATCTTGGTTATCTTAGGAGTTTATTAATGTTTGGACAGGCGAGCAGGCGTGAGGCAACATCCCGCTTCAGCACGGGTAAATTGATGGAATAGAAGTTGTTTATTGATTTATATAAAACGAGTTATTGAGGCTCTGAATTCTTAGCCGCTTCTTGTGTCTCAGACAATGAGCCAAAATTTTTGGTTAAGAGATTATGGTGATAGTTTGTGTAGAATTCCACGCGGATGGCAGAGGATAGAAGTGTAATGCACGGATGTTGGTAAAGTCAATTAGAAAGCCCGCGCCTTCTTCTTTTAAATCTGCCAGTTCGTAGTGATTTGTCACGCACGATAGTCACAGCTATAATATTATTAATAGAAGACAAATCTTATGACATAAAAATATTAATGGGTAAGATCATATAGAAATTGATCATCATTGTGTGGAACCGTGGAGCAGAGTCTAAAAAATTCTGAAGAAGTTATTATTAAAATTTCAAATTTTGAAACAGTCCTAAATGATAAGAGACTGCTAGACTCTTGTGTAATCCAACTATCGTGCTCACCTAAATAGGAACACTATCAGATTTTGATAAAAAATATATTTATATAAAATCCTAAAAAGAAATAAAAATAAAACTAGGACTTATCTTTTAAAACCCGTACGTAGAACTTTACTAGAACGAATAAAAATGGTATCAACGTAGTATGATTTGTGTATTATTGTGTATATGTGTATTTAATACTTTGTTAAACAATGGTATACAGAAATACAATAATTAACAAAAGAATGAACAAAACTCTTTCACAGAGAGTGCATTTAAAAATGACCTCACTCTACGAAACCTATTTTTGGGTATAAGGTTATGTAATATATTAATATATTATGATAGTATATATTATATTTATTTATTTTATTAATATATATAGTATATAAGGTAGTATATATATATATATTATAGTATAGTTATATAAATATATACTGTCGTGTGTGTGTGTGTGTGTTTGTGTGAGTGGAAAGACAAGTTGGATAGTTTACTTGTATGGCGTGAACTTTACATAGTCTATCTATTTTTATATTCACAATTTAGATAAGAAACACCCACAAATTACATCAAAATAATGAATAAAACCCCAAGTCTAACTAATGTAGGATTAAAATTTTTTAGAATTTATTTTGATTTATTTATTTACTTTAATTTATTTATTTATTTATGTTATTTATTTGATTTATATTATTCTATTTATTTATCCATTTAATTATTTTACTTTTTCCTTTCACTTGAACGATTTGGAAACCCAACAAAAATTATGTGTTTATCCGCCTCTATGGCTTGAAAAGTTTTAAAAACAGTAATTGTTTTAGGTAATTTTATTTAACATGCAATAAGTCTGAAATACAGGTTCTTTACTGAAATATCTACTGTCAAATACTTAGATACCATCTCAAAAATTTGAAAATTTAAAGTATTTTTGAATATAAATAATGGTATTTATAAATTATTTATATCGGTTTTTGAAAATATGATAATTATAAATATTATAATATGTATATATAATATATATATATATTATATATAGCTATATAATATATAATATAAATAATATATATATATATGATATTAGTATTTACATAGCCTCACATACTTTTTGTATTTTATTTTGACCAACTGTCAACATCAAACGTATATGCTAAATACATTAAAGATAATGCTAAGAAACCCATAGCACTCTTGAAGTTTCTGAGGAATAAGATCTGGTTATTAGATGGAAAAATTATACATTCTCAATCTTTGACATAACCAAAACCAAGGAATTAGGCCGGAAGGTGGGGCTTTCCTTTGTAGAAAAGTCTACTTTTTAGAACCTGAAGTTTATAATATCATTAACAAGAAAAGAAAATGTAGGGCCTAAATTAGAACTGCAAGTGAAATATTGTCAAAAAATGATCATTTGACGAGATTGCTCTTATAAAGAATATTACATCTATATTTTCCTTATATCCTAATAATAATCCTATGACTTACTTTTCTTGCATGTACTATAAATTGAAAAATTCTTTGATGAATTAACTTTATCTCAGTTAATTGATCAGCTAATTATATGTTGACCGATAGCAGTTAACTTCAAAAGTAAATGTTAACTACATAAAGGTAAAGCTGAAAAATACACAATACTCTTATAATATTTGGAAATAAGAATGGAAGATTGGATGGAAGAATTCTATTATAACTTTATAAACCTATCGCATTGTCTAGAATAATTTTTTTTATATCCTCTCAAAGATCAATGCACAGTCCTTGATCACTATTAACTAAACCAGGGAATTAGATTGACTGCTGGAGCTCTCCTTTGTAAAAAAAAGTGGACTTCTTAGAAACTGAAGCTTATATATTTACAATAAAAAAAATATATAGGGCTGAATATGTATTGCAAATGCAAGATTGTAAGTATATGATATAACATGGTTATTTAGTCAAATATTATGTCTATGATTGTTTTTTTTATGTCAAAGGACTTATCTTTTATAGGTAGACTGAAAATAATTAATTGAAAATTTAACTTTGACAGATAATTGCTCTTATCCCCTTAACTTATAACTGCAACTTAAATAATGTTTATTTTTATTCCAGTTTAAAAGGCACGCCCAAAATGAAAACCAGGGCTTATAATACTTCGACAGGAGTTTATAAACAAAATTCATCATTTTCAAACTCTTGCCTGTAATGTCTGTGTGACAGATGGCTTTCAGGAGGATAGATTCATAGGTTGCACTTTTAAATATAACTTTCTATCTCAAACGAATCTCTGAATTTATAGAACGATATTGTACTTAGGATATTACCGTACTATATGCTATATAAATATCTTTCAGACATTTAAATCAAACCTCACACTAATGTTGCCATTTTTACAATTTCTCTATCTTTTTCCACCATGAAAATAGAAAAAGAATTTAAAACCTATTTTTGACTTACAGAATTAGTGTATTAATTACTGGGTTGAGGTCAGACAAATATATTTTATTTGGACTCCAGGACATGTGGAAATAATACTGCATGATGAAGTAGATGCTGCAGCAAAAGATTCTTCTGTTATGTATACTTCCTACTTTGAAGTATTCAAACACTGAATTTAATATATTAATAATAAAGAATTACAACTCATGGCAACAAAATTCGAATTAGTGTAGAGATCATTTGTCAGTTGTTAAGACTCAACACCTGTTTCTAGATTGGCCTAATATATATGAGGTTGATAGGAGGGAACAAATTGAATTTGCAATACTTGAACATTATTGACCTTTCTTTGAATTGACAATACTTAACATTATTATCTTTTCTTTGCTGTAATTCACCTTCTTCAAATCAAATGGCATAACTATTCAAACAACACTTATTTTAAAACATGCTTATTGATTGTCGAATCTTTGGAAATCGCAGAAATATTACAGTAAATTTGTTTATACAATTTATACATTAGTCTTTTATGAATCTTTACATATTAATTTTCTTAGAAAGAATTTATTTGATATCCTTTCATAATTTACATCTAAATTTTAGTAGAATATTATTGTTGCATCAGTCAAGCTAGTTTCATATGTCATCGACCTCGTCGGTCCGGTGCACACTAAATTTATGTACTCGTAAGTATGCAAGTTCATAATAATTAGCAAAAATAATGTAAGAAAAAAGTTGCAAAAGAAAATTTAAGGCACATGTTTCTTAACGTTGGATTCAGACATGGATTATCCTAAATATGGTCAGGTCAGAGTCCAAGTCAGCAATATATATATATATATATATATATATTATATATATATATACTTACTATCTTACATATACTATCTATTACCTATATATATATAATATACTATATATATATCTACCTATATACCTATATATCAATTATATCAATACTATACCTAAATATATCATATATCACTATATATAACTCCTGCACATCGTAAATCCCTCGACGTTTGCAAAACTTCGTATTTTAGAAATAGTTTAACGACATATAAAAATCATTGGTTAACCAAGCACAAACCACTATATATACTCATATATATATATACTCTCACTATATACTTATATACTATATAACTATATATATACTATGTACTATACTATATATAGAATAAATATACTATACTATAATACTATACTATTACTATATCATACTATATATATATAATATAGTACTCATTATATATAACTATATACTATATAATATATATTACTATAATATATACCTTATATATATACATATATACTATATATTTATACTATATACATAATATAATATACTAATATAATAATATATATATTACTTATTATACCTATATATATATACCATAATATATATATATATATATATATACTCACTCTTTATTATATACATATATATATTATATATATATAATACTTTATCTCCTACTATCCTTATATATATCATCTATATACTAACTATCATAATATTATAATCTATACTTAATAATATATATAGTAATATACACACTACACTCACACACACTCACTCCTATATATACCTACTTTATATATATACATATACTATACCCTATATATATCCACACCCTTTAGTTTACATCACTATACTACTATATATAATATATACCTATAGTTATCACTCACACTCTACTATATACCTTATCCTATCCTATATATATATACTATATATAATATATAATACCATAGTAACTTGCAATGTAAATCCTTCACTGTTTTAGGCAAAATTGTATTTTCGAAATATTAAAAACAATAAATAATATTGCTTAGACCAGCACAAAAAATAAAAACAGTCAAATAAAGGAAAGACACACACATATGACAACAACACACACACACACTCTCGCGAAGGAATTTGTAAAATTTTCGTTTTTTCGCTCTTCGCTGTTTGACAGGATGAAATTATTTTTCGATACTATTTGAATAGACTTTGCGACAAGAGTTACAAAAATAAGTTTTTAAAAATAAAAGAAAAATATTCTTAAGCCTTTGTGAAGACTTTAACCAAGCTCGGTTCTATTTCATCTCTCTTCTCCTCTCTTCTCCTTCTCTCTCTCTCTCTCTCTCCTCCTCTCCTCTCTCTCCTCTTCTCTCTCTTCTCTCTCCTCTCGTCTCTCTCTTTCCGTCGTCCCTCTGTGTTCACATTCTCGTGTTTTCTGCAATCCTTCTCTCCTCTCTCTCTCCTCTCTCCTCCTCCTCTCTCCTCCTCCTCTCTCTTTCTCTTCTTCTTCTCTCTCTCCTCTCTTTCTCTCTCTTTGAATACGGTAATCGGCCACTCAATAGTGAACTCGTTGGTTTTTGGTCTCTCTTCTCTTTGAAAACCTTCAATCAGCATTTTTCCACGTTTTCTACAACGGAAGTCTTAAAGCTTTTATCTCTGTGAGTAGATACATGAAGCCCATTAGACATACTACTCACTCTATTATTATTATTATTATTATGTATTATTATTATTATTATGTATCTATTATTATTCATTATATTATTATTACTATCTATACTCTGATTATTATTATTATATTATTATTTATTCACTACATTACTCATCTAATTATTTTGGAGAACATTATCTATTATTATTATTCATTATTATTATTATCTATATTAATTATTCATTCATTACTAGTTTTATTATATTATTAATTATACTTATTTATTATTATTCATTATTACTTATTATTATTATTATTATTATTATTATATATTATTATTATTATTATTATTAATATTATTATTATTATTACCAGTAGTAATCAGTAGTCACTCACACGCGCTAGTCGTAGTAGTTCCGTGACGTACGTAGTAAGAGCTCTACACGTTCTATATATACTATAATATATACATATATCATATTTGATACGTAATATATATATATATATATATAATTATATTTATAATTATATATATATATACCTATATATATTATATATATACCATATATCCGGTGCCACCTCACTTTTCAATTTCTTTCATCTCTTTCGGCGATGCGCTGCTAAATCTTTGTTCCTCTTGTTATTAATTAAATCTTCAATATTATCAATAAAATTATATTAACCCGTGGCGACTTGCCCTTGAAGTTTCCCTCGAGATGTTGAAAACAAAGAAATTAATGATACAATTATTAACTGAGTATGTACGATTTCTTCTATTAAAATTTCCAAATGCAGGATTTTAATTGGTTAATAATGATAAAAGTATATATATTTTTTATTAATTTACAATTTTTTTGATCTTATAAAAAATTAAAACTGACTTCTAAGTGTCTGTAAGTTGGCATTTGGGAACTTTCTACGGTAGTCCTCAATAACCTGAAAAAAAGAGCCTAATTAGACAAACGCTATTTTGTAAATGCTTTATCAAATGTTAACACTTATACATGATTACTTACTTGCAAAAGATGTGATTTTTGTTCATCTTTTGTTATTATGCTATTAAAATCTGTAACAAGTTTAATTCCCCTTTCTGCTGCATCATTTACGACTTTTAAATTTCGTATTATTTCCTTAGCCTTCAGGTAAGATGCAGTGCCTTCCCAATTCGCTGGATGTAATTTCAAAAAGTCTTCTTTTATGTTGAATCTTTTGAATAAGTTAATAGACATTCTTTCTAGTTATCTAGACTGGACGTGAAAACTTAATCAGCCGCATTTGCTGTGTGCGTAAACATCTTCTACATCATAACTTTCTGTACAATCGTTTTTTTTTAGATATCTGCCAGCATCTAACACTATCTGAACTGTTTATACCTAAGACTTTTCAGCTAATCGTTTTTCTGCCATATTAAATTTTATGTCTCCGCATCCAATTCCATTACTCCAAATCTAAAAGAATAAAATACATTCCTCATTCAAGTAGTAGAGATAATTCAGAAATTTACTCACTGTCTTATTAGAAATATTTTTATTTGGATAATCAACTAGCAATCTGAGGAGATTAATATCAGTTAGAGGAGCTTTCTCAGGTAAGAAACTTTGAACTAGTAAGTGCAGTAACACTTTACCATAAAAATAATTATCTCGAGCAAAGCGTCAGACTCTTCTGGTTCAAGTGGGAATTGCTCACGAAATAAATAAATTTTTAACGCATAATCTCCTTTCGCCATCCATCTCGCTTGATGACAAGCTCCAGGTTTCTTGACATTGCATTGAATAATAATAGAATAATAAAATTAGCTCCAAAAATTTCTTATAATCATCACGGGGCCACTTTTCAGATAATTTTAACAGACAAAAATCTATTACATTTTTAACATTAACTTTATTTATGGCTGCTTTATTGTCTTGCAATCCATCAGTGAATTTTTATTTTTTAATTTTGGGCCAACTTTTTTTAAATTTTCTAAA
>JABUQX010073648.1:12500-22550 GCA_015478945.1 Trachelipus rathkii
ATCAATTTATTGTTGCTTTTCACAATCTCAATCAGAAAGAATTTGTTTCAAAGAAAACGTATCTGTCCTTATTTGAATATTTCTGTTATTTTATAACTGATACACATATATATTTCATTATTATTATTATTATTATTATTATTAATTATATTATTATTATTATTAATTATTATTATTATTATTATTATTATAATAAATACTTTTTTTAAGTTTCAGTGGAAGTAAAAAATTCTAACCATTTATAATTAGTTTAATATTATTATTATTATTATTATTATTATTATTATTTATTATTATTATTATTATTATTATTATTATTATTATTATTATTATTATTATTATTATTATTATTATTATTAATATTATTATTATTTTTATTATTCCAGAACCTTAAATAAAGAAGAAAATTAATTTACTTTACATATAAAGTTCCAAATCACAAAAGAATTATATTTAAAACTTCGGTTTATTTAAAAACGTATAAAACTATATGAAATATATAGATATGTATTACAAAATTACACAATTGATATATTTTATAATTAATTTATTATCTAGTTTTCCTGTAAAATAAAATTGTTTTTATAGTTCTGTTGTTTTTGGTAAATTACTCGTTAAATTCTTTTATTAATTTTACTTCGTCTTTCTGCTGTGTCGTTTACCACCTTTAATGAAGCTACAACTTCTCTCCCTTTCACGTAACTTTCTTGATTTTTGCAATCAACAGTATCAGTTTGTTGGAATTCTTGAGAAAGACCAAACCTGATAAATATATTCTTCGACCCGATGCTAAGTAAACCTAAAGGAGGATTTTTATTTAGGAAATATTCCAAATCTTCTTTGATAAACAGTTTGTATCTTTTTCTTCAACTTGATGTTCGGTATAAGTGGTATCAATAGCTTGTGACGGTATGCGTTGTTTTATTAATATCTGAGCCATCTTTCTTCTCATGTCATCGTTTATTATTTCATCATATATGGAAAAGGCTACACATTCCTCACTTAAATACCATAAATAATAATAATTTTATGAATTGCTTCTTCAGCAAAAGATTTATCGTGGTTTTTGTATTCAAAATATTTTAAAGAAAATTTTTCTTTCTTTCTTTAACTTAATTTTTTAATTTAATTTAATTTAATTTCCTTAATTTCCCCCTAATGTCATTATTTGTTTGCAAGATCGACTGCGATTAGTGCAACATATTTACTGTACATAAATTGCAAGACGAGGGAGAGAAACGGTGAAAATGTGTTGATAGTCCCAAAGGGGCTTCAAAGTTCGGTTTGAAGTGAAGTTTTTTTTTTGGCTTCCCGGAGTAACCGGTTAAGAGGATGGGTTATTCCTTCTCGTTCGAAACATGTGTCGGTTTGAATCCCGGCCGAGACACTTTCTTTACTTTCCCGTAATATATATATATATATATATATATATATATATATTATATATATATATATATATATATATATATATATATATATATATATTTATATTATATTAATATATATATATATATATATATATATATATATATATATATATTTAGCACACCATTATAACTTTGTAAAAATTTTAATTTATGTTCGTACTTATGCTAAGATTTGCGCGAGCAAAATTTTAGCATAAGTCGAAATGAAATAATATATAAACCCGTCCTGTTGAGATACTCTTCAGTCAGATTAAATTAAGAATCAATAAAAAGAATTGGAAGAAATAGATCTCACTCAAGATACTCTCTCCAGAAATCCTCCAAACTTCAAAACGCAACTTTCGGCAAGGGAGGTAAATTTAAGGAAAGGCCGTGACTACTAATTCGCCTACGAAGAAAGAGTATCTCAACAGAAGGGACTTTGTTACCATCTTTACCTATGTTGAATAAATACCTCATTCAAAATATGAATCTTTAAATTACCATCTACATCATCTTATATAGGGGCTTGCTCACAAAAGAACTCACCAACTAGCAAGTCGTTCCCTATATAATTGGTGAACCCGGAGAAGAGGACCCAGAACTTCAATCAGCGCCTTCTGAAAACCAAAGAAAAACAAACAAAATGAAGAAAAAGAAAAAATTTCAATAATTCTATAAAATTCCCAATCAGAACACTCCAAGATGGCTCAAGCAAACTAACATTATCGATACGAACTTCAATTTTCATTTTCAATTAATTTTGGATCATGGTCTTCATCTTTTCACAACTATGACAGTTCGAGGAATCACGTTTGACATAGCAAACTTCCTTTTCGGTATGGATTTCTTTCATCATTCAATTTTGGATTATGGGCAGAAACTTATTATTGGATTCCACTATGAACTCTGATTCCTTTTCGAATTCTAAATGGTTCTGTGAACGCTCCCTTTTATGTATGAAGAAATTTTTCAAATAAAGGACCTAAATTTCAAGCAACTTCGTCTCTACATATGCAAGCAATGTTTCTCTCGTAACTACAGCTTTGAAAACTATTTTCCTGCTCATGGATCAAATCATGGATACATTAGAAACGCCTTATACTGGACCTTTCCTTGGATTCACCGGTTCGATCGATGTGGCCTATTTAACTTGTTAATAATTCAATTGTTTTATATCTATAATTATGTATAAACATTTTTGTATTTTTATGCATTTAAATGTTTGTATGTTTGTTTATTTAATTTCTTTCTTTCTTTAATTTAATTTAATTTAATTTCCTTAATTTCCCGTAATGTCATTATTTGTTTGCAAGATCGACTGCGATTTAGTGTAAAAAAAAAAAAAACAACATATTTACATAACTTGCAACAGACGAGGAAGAAACGGGTGAAAATGTGTTGATGTCCCAAAGGGGCTTCAAGTTCGGTTTGAAGTGAAAGTTTTTTTTTTGGCTTCCGGAGTAAACCGGTTAAGAGGATGGGTTATTCCTTCTCGTTCGAAACATGTGCTCCGGTTTGAATCCGGCCGAGACACTTTCTTTACTTTCCCGTAATATATATAATATTATATTATATATAATAATATAATATATATATATAATATATATATTATATATATATATATATATATATATATAATATATATATATATATATTATATAATTAATATATATATATATATATATATATATATATATATAGTATGTAGCACACCATTATACTTTGTAAAATTTTATTTATGTCGTACTTATGGCTAAGATTTTGCGCGAGCAAAATTTTAGCATAAGTCAGAGTGAAAATATATATAAACGTCCTGTGAGATACTCTTCACGTCAGATTAAATTAAGAATCAATAAAAAGAATCAGAAGAAATAGATCTCACTCAGATACTCTCTCAGAAATCCTCCCGGCAAGTCAAAACGCAACTTTCGGCAAGGGAGGTAAATTTAAGGATGGGCCGTGACTACTAATTCGCCTACGAAGAAAGAGTATCTCAACAGAAAGGACTTAAATTACCATCTTTACTTTTGTTGAATAAATACCTCATTCAAAATATGAATCTTTAAATTACCATCATCCTCTTATATAGAGTGTTTGCTCACAAAAGAAGCCACCAACTTAGCAAGTCGTTCCCTATATAATTGGTGAACCCGGAGAAGAACACCCAGAACTTCTAATCAGCGCCTTCTGAAAACAAAGAAAAACAAACAAAAATGAAGAAAAAAAAAATTTCAATAACTCTATAAAATCCCAATGCAGAACACTCCAAGATGGCTGCAAGCAAAACTAAACATTATCGATAACGAACTTCAATTTTCATTTTCAATGAATTTTGGATATGGTCTTTCATCTTTTTCACAACTATGACAGTTCGAGGATTCATCGTTTGACATAGCAAACTTCCCTTTTCAGTATGGATTTCTTCATCATTCAAGTTGGATATGGGCAGAACTTATTATTGGATTCACTAATGACTCTGATTCTTTTCGAATTCTAAATGGTTTCTGTGACCGCTCCCTTTTATGTATGAAGAAAATTTTTCAAATAAAGACTAAATTTCAAGCAGCTTCGCCTCTACATATGTAACTTTCCTTTGCGGTATGGATTTCTTTCATCATTTTAGTTTGGATTAATGGGCAAAATTCTTTTGGATCTGCTAACGATCTCGGATTCCTTTCGAATTCTTAATGGTTTGTGACAAGCTCCCTTTTTAATGGTATGAAGAAATTTCAAATAAAGGACCTAAATTTCAAGCAACTTCGTCTCTACATATGCAAGCAATGTTCTCTCGTAACTACAGCTTTGAAAAACTATTTTCCTGCGCAATGATCAAATCATGGATACATTAGAAACGCCTTATACTGGACCTTTCCTTGGATTCAACGGTTCGATCAATTCTATTTAATTGTTTAATAATTCAATTGTTTTATATCAATAATATATATATATAACATTTTTGTATTTTTATGCCTTTAAATGTTTGTATGTTTGTTTTTATCTAACGGATATAGCCAAATATGCTTGTGTTTGAATGCACCTTTTATTTTCTGTCTATATAACATTATTGTATTTTATGTATTCAAATATTTGTAAATAAATGTTTAGATCTTCGGATGTAACCAGTTTAATGCTCGTATTTGAATATTCTTTACATTTCATGTATACAATTTTTCCTTCACATGTTTGTATGTCTACTTATGTCTTTGGGCATAATTAGATATGCTTGCATTTGAAGTACTTTACTTTATGTGTTTATAGTTATTATTTCTTGTATATTTATTATAACATACTTTCTCACTCCGTTTTTAGCGCGGGAAGTAATGTTAGCACTCTATTATAACTTTGTAAAAATTTAATTTATGTTCGTACTTATTCTAAGATTTGCGCGAGCAAATTTTAGCATAGAGTCGAAATGAAATAATATATAACCCGTCTGTTTGAGATACTCTTCAGTCAGTTAGATAAAGTCAATAAAAAGAATCAGAAGAAATAGATCTCACTCAAGATACTCTCTCCAGACAATCCTCAAACTCAAACGCAACCCTTTCGGCAAGGGAGGTTTAAATTAAGGAAAGGCCGTGACTACTTAAATCGCCTACGAAAAGGAGTAAATCTCAACGAAGGGGACTTTTGTTACCCATTCTTTACCTATGTTGAGAAAATACCTCATTCAAAATATGGAATCTTTTAAATTACCATCAAACACGCATCTTATATAAGGGGCTTGCTCACAATAGAACTCACAACTAGAAAGTCGTCTCCCTATATATATATATATATATATATGTATAATATATATATATATATAATATATATATATAGTATATTATATATATATATATATATATATATATATATAATATATATATATATATATTATATGTTCAATAAAGTAGATATGCATCAAAGTGGGAAAGTCATTGAATTAGTATGTAGATGCATTGTTGCATAACAAGGCCCTAAACAAAAGCTCTATAATAATCAATTTATTGTTGCTTTCACAATCCTCAATGCAGAAGGAATTATGTTCAAGAAAACGTTTTCCGTTCTTATTTGAATATTTCTATTATTTTGCTGTCTCCTGTCATTTCTCTTTTATGCTTTCTTGTATACCCTTGATAATATATTATATAAATATATATATATATATATATATATATATATATATATATTATATATAATATATCATGTATATATATATATATATATATAATTATATATATATATATATTTATATATATATATATAATATTTATAATATATATATATATATATATATTATATATATAATATATAATATCATTATATATATATATATTATATATATATATAATATATATATATTATATATTTATATAATAAATATATATATATATATATATATATATATAATATATATATACTATATATATAATATATATATATAGTATATATATTATATACATATATATATATATAATATTTATGATATATAGTATATATATAATATATATATATACTAATATATATAATATATTATAATATTATTTAATATATATATAGTATATACGTATAATATATGCTATATATATATATAGTGTGTTTAGACTGTGTGGTGATAAGTTGTGCTTAACTGGTGAGCTCCGATGGTTTTGGAGTATGTGTTTGTAAGTTTTTAAAGTTATTTTGCCTCTAAGTGGTATTGTATATTGGACGCTCTCTCTGTTTTATATTGATTTTTAACTTTTTATGGAATTAATATTTGAAGAATTTGACTCATCCTTTAAAAGATAAGTATCCGTTTTTAATTTTTAATTTTGAAACTTTTTAGTTATGTTAGATAGGCAATAGTTAGTTTTTAGGATGTGTAATACGTAGTTTAGATTGTACTAGTCTTTCTTAGTCTTTTTTAACTTAAAGTTTTTTTAGTGTTTTCCTATTTTTTTTAATTTATTTATATTTAAAGGGGTTTTAGCAGCAGCACCTAGTTTTTAGTTTAATTATAGATTTTAATTATACATAACCAAGTTTGTTTTTATGTGACATATTTTAACATATTGTTTTTCCTAAATTTGTTGAGGGTGTACGAGTGCGTGAGGGTTTTAAAACATTAAGATTTTTTCATATTTTATCATATTTATATAAATACGGTTTTATCGTTTTAATATTTACGGTTTTTTAGTGTGTGAATAATTTTAACCTGTTTTTTTTTGTCTGTTTGTCTTTGTTTGTTGTTTTTGGTTTGGTGTGGTTGTGTGTGCGTGTGTAATGGCAGATTTGCGCAGGCGCGGGCTTTCTATAGACTTTACTAACATCCGCGGCTTAAACTCTAATTTTGCAATCCGTGGATACACCTCTCTAACTCTAACCCTAACTTTGCTCTTGTCTGAGACACAGATTGCTAAGAATTCCTCCTCTAACTCGTTTAATGTATCCAACTATACACTTTATTTCATAATTTCCGTCAAAAGGGTGGAGTATGTGCCTGATGTAAAACTAAACACTTCCTGTAACACGTATCGAGAATCTCGAATCTCCTAACTTGATGTTCTGTGGCTTAAAATCTTTTTTCCTTCTACTACAATAATCTTGTGCTTCTGCTACTGCTCTCCTAGCAGAACAGATTTTCACGCATTTTTTGAATATCTTACTACTTCTCACGAGACTGTTATGTCTTCTCATCCAAATACTGAGGTCCTCTATTTAGGGGATTTCAATGTACACAACACTGAATGGTTGGGTCCTCTCATACTGTTTAGGTGGGGAAGGAGAACCGAATCAATTAGTATTCTCACGATCTGGACAACTAATTAAAGAACTCACACACATTCCGGATCGTCACAACCAATTCTCGAACACACTTGACCTATGTTTCACCACTAGTCCTTCTCTCTTAAAATACACCACTTTCGCTCATATTGGTAAATCTGACCACAACTTATATCTCTTAATTTTAAAACTTTCTCTCCAACAGCTCCACCTTGCCCTATGCCGTTTTTCTGGCACTTTGATCGGGCCGATTGGAGGGCTTTGCGCTGCTTCTTCGCTAACTATAATTGGAATGACTGCTTTGACTCTGGTGACGATTCAGCTTCTGCCGACTAAGGTGGGAGCTGTAACGTTGACAAGATGAGCAGGTTCATTCCTTCTTTGACTAAAATCTTTCTCTCTCATAATCCATGGTTCTATCGTACTTGTTCTCTGGCCATTCAGCTAGAGACAGTGCGTATCGGGAGTGGAAAATTCTCGTTCTCCTATCACTCTTGCTCATTTTCATTCAGCTAGAAATAGTTTGCAGGGATACTCTCGACGAGCAAAGTGGGCTTTCAATCAAACGAAAGTGCGCTAACCTCTTGTTCTCCTACTGACAAATCTTTCTGGCCATCTTGCCAAAAACATCTCTACAACTTCTGCAAATCTGCTTTTCCTCCTCTTATTCGCTCTGATGGTCTGTTGCTAATTCTCCAACAGAATCTCTCGGCCTCCTATTTTCCTCTAGCTCAACCCAGACTGTTCTGGTATTCAATAATTATATACCATATATCTCCTCTCAGGTGTCCCTTGGCCTTTGCCTGTGATTACATTTGATCGGGTGCCTGGGCTCCTGAAATCTATGAAACGTAGGAACAGCGGGTGGCCCCGGATGGCATTCCTCCCCGTGTTTTGAGGGAGTGTGCTTCCGTGCTCACCCCACGTTCACCTATATTCTCTATGTCTCATACTAACACTTTTCCTCAGTGTTGGAAGCACGCACATGTCAACCAGTTCCGAAAGAAAGGTAGCCGCCTGATCCTTCTAACTCGACTATAGCTCTCCACTTGTATTCTATCTCAAGATCTTTGAAACCCCTCTCAACTCTCATTTCTTAGATCATCTGGAATCTCATTCACAATATAATTTATTAGCCAGTATGGCTTCGGCGTCGAGGTTTAACTGCGATATCTTCCTATCTTACTGATTTAAATATTTTTACACCCTTAGGGACTATGGGGAGACTTGCGTGTGGCGCTTGACATATCCAAAGCATTTGACCGTTTATGGCACGCGTCACTGCTCTCCAAGCTCCTTCCTTTGGGTTTCCCTCTTCATATTTGCTTACTTATGTCTACTTTTCTCTCAAATCGCTCAATATCGGCTGTTTTGATGGGGCGACTTCTTCTATATACTGTCAATTGTGGTGTTCCTCAGGGTTCTCTCTATCTTCTACTTTATTCTTACTTTTTCATTATGTTTCTCACCATGCACATCTACTCTATGCCACACGTATGGGCCGATGACTCGAAACCCTTCATTCTTCACTCATTTCAATTCTGCTCCCTCTTTTACTTCTAGATTTGGCCTCTCGTCTTACATCTTTTCCGATTTATTCTCGAATAGTTTCATACAGGTGGGGTCAACCTCACCTTGGTGAAATTTAATTCTTTAAAACTCAACTTCTACAAATCTCCCTCTCTAAAACACCTTCCCAACTTTCCTATCTCTTTCGACGGTTCTCTTCTTTCTCCTCTTGACAATATAAACTCCTTGGCCTTAACATAAACAAAAAACATGTCTTGAAAACCACACATCACAACGGATGCTAGGGCGGCCTCAAAGAGAACTGGGAATCTGTTTAGACTGCGGAGACTTTTTTTCCTCATTCTCAGTTATCCGCTATATACAGGGCCTCAATCCGCCTTGTATGAGTACTGCTCTCATACTGGGGGGGTCTGGTATCACCCGACTTTTGGACAGGGTCGAGTCAAAGCCAAATAGAACTTATAAACTATTCGTATTTCCAGTTCACATTGACCCTCTAATCTTTGCGGCGCGATGTTGGTGCTCGCTATCTCTTTTCTATAGGTAACGCAGCGGCAAGCTCGAGGGAACTTTTCACTCGCGTACCACCACCTTTACGACCGCCCGCGTAGCAACAAGGGTGCTGTGAATGCGCACGGAAGTTTTGGTGTGGGATATTGGTCACCCCAGGTTAGTTTCGCTGCGGTGGCTCCTTCTTTTCCTGCCACCATCTGTTCTGTGACAATTCTCTTCCATCTTCTGTGTTTCCTGCTGAATTTAATCTCCCTCACTTCAAAGCCTGTGTCTGTGCTCCATCCTGACTTACATTTGGCGTTTAGTTGGTGAGGTTCTGAGACGTGTTACACCCCTCCTTGAATAGAGTCCACCCGTGAGTGGTGGTGACAACTGTAAAAAAAAAAATAAAAAATAAAAAAAAAAATAAAAAAAAATAAAAAAAAATAAAGCCGCTACCAGGAAGGACCAAGTTCCTGTCAGCGTGGCAAGCGCTCCTCTCCATGTTCCTCTATCCTCCAAGGCTCCCTCTTCTCTAAGCTCCTGCATCGACGTCATTCCATGTCTTTTCAATTAGTCCTCCACCGAGCTCTCCTATCTCTTCCTAGGTCTTCCTCTTGATCTTGTTCCCTCCGGTCTCCACTTCCACCTCGTCTTGGACACTCTCTCCTCCTGCATTCTCTCCAGGTGTCCCCACCACCTCAATATGGATTCATCCATCTTATTTAATATAGCCTTCACTCCAACCTTCTCTCTTACTGTTTCGAATCTTTGTCTGTCTCTTCTACTCTTCCCACTATCGCTCTCAAAAAGTACATCTCCTCCAACTGTATTCTACTACCCTCTCTTGTGTTCGTACTCCATGTCTCTG
>JABUQX010073650.1:0-27500 GCA_015478945.1 Trachelipus rathkii
ATAGTTTAGAAAGGATCCAGAGCTGCTTCCTTTTATCGGAATAGGTGTGACATGTTCGTGCATCCAACACTGAGGGAAGTGCCAGTGTATTGAGACACAGAGAGTATATTCGAAGAGGCAGGGATAACACGGAAGCACACTTCCTCAAAGCTCGGGGAAGAATGCCTCCGGGCCCCCCGCTTCCTAACGTTCATAGATTTCGGGCTCCAAGCACCGACAATGTATCACAGGCCAAGAAAGCAAACTAGGACACCCTTAGAGGCGAGATTTATTAGAAAGTAGGAATGCCAGAATCGTCCATGGTTGAGTTAAGAGGAAAATAGAGCCGAGGAGATTGGCCTTTTATGTTTTAGAATTAGCACAACACAATGTTCAGATCAAATAAGAGGAGGAAAGTCAGATATCACAGAAGTTGCTAGAGATGTTATTGGCAAGATGACAGAAAGTGGCAAGAGGCCAGAAACCAAGGAGGTTAGCGCACCTTTCGTTTGATGAAAGTCCGCTTTGCTTGATCGAAGAGTATCCCTGCAACGATTTCTAGCTGAATGCAAAAGGGCGAGAGTGATAGGAGAACGAGAAATTTTTCCACCCCCGATACGCACTGTCTCTAGCATGAAGGGCTCGAGAACAAGCACGATCGAACCATGAATTATATGAGGGAGAAAAGATTTAGCTGAAGATGAGGAATGAGCCTGTTCATCTTATCAACGATTTACAGTCCCTCCTTATCTTTTAAATCTTTATACATCCATCAGTATTGCTTACTGAGGTAGCCAATTAGCTATCATCTTGCAAACTATGTGAAACCTTACATTTAAGGTCCCTGGGATCTAAATTTTCAAATTTAGATACTGTATATATTTATATTTATATAATATATATAGTAGTGATATTTGTGGTATATATATAATATATATAATATATATATATATATATAGTACTATTATAATATATATAAATATACTACTTAAAGCTTGATACTACCGCGTATATTATATATATACTATATATACTATATATAACTATTATATATATATAAAAACGTATAATATATATTACTATATAATATATATAACTTCACTGCCAGTTTTTATACCCCCCAAATATAAATTATTTTCACACGTAGCATTTTTTCAAGGAAAGCCATAAATCAACGATGTTTATAGTTTAATTTTTTATCTATTAAGTCATTTAAGAAGCAAATAAAAATATTTGAGAAAAAACATTTAAGTATAGTGTAACTTGAAAGGAGTTTGATAGATTTCTCCTTTTTGTGACCTCATCCTGAAGAAAAATGCTAATTTTATTCTTTAATGTCATTCCTCCGTGATTCCACTACTTTTCTTCATCAAAAAGTCAATGTAAATTAATCAATTTATTGATTGAATATATTTGTAAATACTGTACTGTGACTTTTTTTCTGAAAAAAATTTCTAGTTCAAAAAAAAGAAAAGTACTTAGAAAAGTGAAGTTAAGGTTTTTTTTTTAAGAATTTTTGTTTTAAAATTCTTCTGACATATTCCAGAAGCTTGCCACTCAAAGAAATTTCTTAAAATAAGGCTACCTTCACACGAACCTTTCAGAGCCTTAGAAAATTTTTTCGTAAAATTAGTAAAAATTTTTCCAGATAAAGTCTAACAGTACCTCGTAATCCTACAATTAATAGCCTATTATGATTAACGATAAGATTGGATTTATATAAGTAAAATGGATATTCTAATTGTTACAATTTCGTACTGATCAGCATTAAGCTGAAAAAAAAAACCAGGTCCTGGGTCCACTATGATATTTATGACGAGGATTGAACCAATATAAAAAGTTAAATATAGTGACTATTAAGCATTAGATTCTAAAACTACGTAAAGATACAATAATATTTATATAATCATCGTTCTCACCAATCGTTTGAAAGGTATCTCTCAAGGATGTGTTTATATACGTGTTTTAGTGAGGTTCAGAACATAAATGGTTCATTGATTATATTTGGATATATCCAAAAATTGGAGTTATTCTAGCTTTTGTTTAAATATTCTGCATTTGTAATCTCTATTATACAACCCATTTGTACTTAGTTTTGCCCCAAAAAAAAAAAGAAGAGTGGACAAATTGGCTTAAAATAAGACATGTCCCCAAAGATTTTAGTTGCCTAGTATAGAAAAGAATTTAAATTATTTTTGTTTTAAACTGACAACTCATTAACCTTGACTTTTCAACCGTATTACCCCCAATAGAGCGCGTATATCGATGAAATTTGTGAGATACTTCCGAAAATGATATATACTATATATAATATTATAGTAATTCTGACATTAACGTAAATATTAATATATTATATTATAAATAATAAAAAAAAAATATATCTAGTAATTTATAATAAATATAAATATCTTATCTACTATTATCATTATACTGCTCTTTCATCTTTCTATATTCTTACCTATTATCTATCTACTATATATATATTATTATAATATATCATGTATATTATAAAATTCTGATACGGTACTAAAAACAATATATTATAATAATATCATATATATATATTATATATTAATTATATATATATAATTAATAATATATATATTATATATAATATATATTTATATATTATATATATTATTAATTATTATACATTTAGCGACAATGTAAGAGATATGAATTGATTCACTATATTCTATAACATATAAATTTTCAGTGGGCTCACAGACACTAATCGAATAAAAGAATTTATTTTTAATGAATTAAATTTAGAAACGATCATATTCCCATGAGTATTTAAAAATCTAAAAGCTCAATTTTTTAAAAACACAAAAATTTGTTAAATATATTAATAAATAATAATAATGAATCGTATTATTAAATAACTAAATTCCCAAAATTCACTCACATTATTAGTATACACAAAACGGAACTACTGCTGGTCTGCAGAGGCAGGGATACAACCGTCGAGGGAAGATGTACTAAGAGTCGTGCGTGACTCAACGCTTTTTCTTAAGACTCTGTTTTAGAGTCAATATTTTTAAAATAAGTAACTTAATAATTAAATAAGAGATGTTTACTCTTTAAAATCATTACATTTGTTACCAATTGAATTAGGTATTTATACTATTCTTATTTTTCTTCCTATAATGCATTTAAATGGGATTTAATTTAAAAAAAAATATGGACTTGACTTACGAACCGTTAGGACTGAGTCGTTAGGGGGCACAAACCACAGTGGCCTAGCCTTCAGAGAGATATGGAAACTATTTTTTATTGACTTCTAGGAGAAGTAACTGAAATTTTCACCGATCGCTCTTTAAAAAGGATCGTAGTAGAATTGATGACGTCATCTTAAAGCTAGCCATTTTTCAAATTCTATAAGATAATATATATATATATTAATTTATATTTTAATATTATATTATAGTAGTAATTACGAATTTTCGATATCAATTCTTATAATATTTTCAAGAGATTGAATATATTGGGCTCACTAAGGCAAGTAGGCGTGCCTACTCTGCCTACCCATAAAAGACGCATGGTATATATATATATTAAATTAATATATTAATATAATATAATTAAAATATCCATTAGATTAGGGCGATCTTGGGGACTATTAATGTATACTAGGTCTAGGATAAATGTGTTAGTAGACGTTCAGTGACAGTAAAGGTTTAGGGCTAGTTTATGGCATATAGGACAGTTAAAGGTTAGGTGCATTGATTATGGGCAAATTTAGTCAATAAAGGTAGGGCTAGGTTTACAGCACAGTGATCATCAATAAAGGTTAGGCACCTTGCCATCTCAATGTTAGGTTACTAAGTTTGTTAATTGGCTTCATTTAGAAACAGCTGTAATCCTTTATACTTATAGCTATTTAATAATATATATTTACATCAATTAATTAATATAATATATATATATATTATATATAATATATTTAATATTATTATTAATATATACTTATAATATATATATATAATTATATATATTATTAATAATTACATATTATATATATATTATAATAATATATAGGTATATAATTATATATATATTAAATATTATATATAATAATTATATTATATATATTATCAATATATAATATATATATATATATATATATATAATAATATATTATAATATTTATATATATACTTAATATTATAAAATTAAATCATCACTTGGAGACTTTCAGACATCAATTATTGGCACAGAGCAATAATAAAAAACTAGATTGAATAAATCAAAATAATTAGTTTTCTTTATAAAAGAAAATAAAAATAATTGTAAACTTATATATAAGAAGTAGATTTAGCAGAATGCACAAACTAAATGCGACTTCGGGCCCATAACAAGCCCGCCACTTCGTTACCCATACACAGAGACAAGTAGAACCTTTGCTGAGGGAAAATGGGAATGGAACAATTGTATGGAATACTTCAAGCACAGTGATATTCTAAGCACAATTCACAAGACAGATTACATGGCAAATGCAAAACATGAAATAATTAGGCTTAGACAAGCAATAAGAAGGTTACATTACACATACAGTATAATAAGAATTTTAACTATTCAAAATTACGCTTATATAAAACCTTGCTTTAAATAAAATTAACATGTTATTTGTTCTTAAAAATATTAAAATAGGTATTGAAAAAGATGGTAATTATTGAGTTTATATAAATTTTATATTAGACCAATTTAATTAATTTTCGATTTCTTCTCCATAATTAAATAAATAATTAAACTGATTACCCATAATAATTCAACCTCAGTTCCATGAAACAGTTTTAAATCAGCTCTCTCAACAGACTGAAGCGTTAATAATATAATATTTAATTTTGAACAATTTGCATAAACCAAAAAAATATATTTTATAATTTCCTTTCTTTTTCTATTTACAAAGTTAGTATTGAACATAATAGTACTGTATTGTACTTAATTTAATTTCGTAAATGTATATATATTATCAGTACGTTTTTTTTTATTAATAACGAACGCATAAACGATAAGGACTGTTTATTCTAGTTTATTTTCTTTTTTACTATCACATCACAAATAAACCAGTTTAAATAGTTTTCAATAGTTTTATCACAAACTGGTTATTACTTTAAGTTTCCTTTAATTTACAAATCAGAAAAATGTGTCTTTCTTTTAATTCATAATACATTTTATCATATTTCCACTTTGATTCAAATCATTTATAAAATAGTCTAAGGTAGTTCTGAACTATTTTCATTGTAAGTATTCACAAAATAGTCTAAAGTAGTTCTGAACCAGATTGTTTTTTACAATCTAAAGTACCAATTGTTGAAATGTACTTAAGTTCCTGACCCTATCCGTTAACATTTCCAAATTATGCGGCAAGTCGATACCAAATCTAGTCATGAACCTGTTGACATATAAAAATTTAAGTTGCTAAACTATATATTCTTTTTAAAGTATAATCACTAATGATATATATATTATTATAGTAAAATGATATAAATTACAAATTTATTTCACAACATACCATTAAAGGCCATCTATAGAAGTGTCTTAAAATTAATGATTAATGTATTCTTGCTTTGCATTTTGATTGATCGTCAAAACACAAAATTTGAAGTTCTGTAATAAGAAGGAAAAGGGAGGTAGAGTATTTCTCTACATTATCCCCCCACCCATCATAACATGGCGGAAAAAATTTTAGTAGCAGGGGAGAATGACGAATAAATGAAGAATGTGACTGCGTATGGTACTGTCACCTATTGCAACATCTAACTATATATTCATTTTTTAATTTAAAAAATTTCTACTATCACCAGTTATAATTTTTGGTAAACCGTACAACCATCATGGGAGCTTCATCCTCTTCTCTCTCTCTCTCTCTTTACTCTCTTTAAAAATTCTTTTATGCTTCTTTTGGCTACATTTACTATAAATGGTCATTTAGTATAGTTAATGATTATCCACCCTCAACACGATAAATAAGTTGTAAATCCTTTAACTTTTTGAATTCCGAAATATATATGGTGGTTATCTACATATTGGGGGAAAGACACTAAAGTGAAGCATAAAGGCATTGTAAAAATTTTAAAGAATATTAATTAGGCAGTGTTTAAACCAGTTTAGAATCAGTATAATTATTAATATTTAAAATAAGATGCCTACCTTGTCTGTAGGCCAAGGAATCGTCCCCAATTTTTTTTAAAGTTGAGGAATTTAAGCTTTGACTACCTGACCCTGCGTTGCTCTCGTAAGCCTAAATATGTTAGATTGAGGGTTAAGTTTAAAGATAGAGAAGCATATAAAGACAGTAATGCCACACAATAAAGGGAAATAATCGTACCTGAGTACGACATAACTCATTATGATTTAAGGACTTAAGAACTTACACCAGATATGACACTCAACTTTAGAATAATAAGCAGAAGAAGTTTTTTAAAGGTTTTATTATAATTTGAGGATTTATTTATAAGTATAATAGGTTATTAGTTACATATAAGAGATTTACATATTAAAACACAACTCTCACCACTTACTCCAAAATGCAGCCTTATATCCCCGCTTTTATTTGGTACACACACACCAATAGATTACCTACAAAATTAAAGCGAATATAAAGAGAAATAATTTACTATATACTTTTTAAATAATATCAATTGCGTCAATTTATTATATTAAAATTTATAAGTCACATATTAATATATATTATTAATATATTTTTAGGTTGTCAATTTAGAACTAGACTGATTCACAAAAAAAACATCTTAAAGTATTTACTGAAGAATAATTAAAAATATTCAGATTTTAAAAGATATTTCGTCTGGTAAAGATTCAAACGATAGTATTATAAGATTAATATTATTTAAATCATAGACGTTTTTATATTCCAAATGTATATTTAAGTATTGCTTTTAAAATTTAGTTCTATCACCAAAGTATAATGATGTTTATTTAATATTATTAAAAAATTTTTATTATTATCAATACACATTTCTATGTCCAATACATTAGTATATGTTATATTATATTATATTTTAATATTCCAAAACCTTGTAGTAGTAAACCAGTCTTTCTCTATTTCTTTTATAGGTGGAAAAGTAGTAGATAGAATACATTCCAGTTGTTATGATCGAGTAGTGAGTTGAATATCCTCACTATGGCCTAGGAAAAATCAACACACAACGGCTCCCCAGACCGAGGAGTCCCCTGATATATAATTATCTTTCCCTGACGTGTACCTGTGACCACCCCAAGCTCATGTAGCACCAAAGGGTATATGGTACTATATAAATAATATTCCTCCTACTGCATAGCATCAGCCCCGGTAAAAAAAGGTCCTCGAAATAATATGGTTTATGCATGAGTAAAATGCAAAGTGCTATATGTGATCAAAACACCACAGTGGAAAAAGATTTAAGAACAAAAAGTCACAAAAGTTAGAAATAGTATATATTTCGATAAAAAATTGAGCTTAGTTATCATAAAGTTTAATATTATACAAAAATTATATTAAAGGTGTTAATATACTTGGTTGTTACAAAAGGTTGCTTGCACAATTCATAAAATAAAACATAACTTTTATAAGGGGCAAGGGAATGAAGATGTGAAGAAGCCTCGACCGTCTTTTCAAAATAAATGAAAATAGAATAAAAAAATTGTGTATTGAATGGTTCGTCTTTTAATGTGCTATTTAGGCCAAGATCTTATGTTAAGCCCTTTGTGGCCAAAACAATCACTAATTGATCGAATGATAAAACAGAAATAGATAAGGCGAAACACTTCCTATTACCATCACCCCATCCATGTGTTTGCCAAAAATGGGAGCATAAAAACTTTACATGGTAAATTTGCCTAGCAACCAAATTGCACCAATTTCCATCTTGATGAAGAATGTCAATATTTCCACAAGGTTCAAGTTATGTCTCTAAAATTCACATATTAATTTCCATTTCTTAAACATTAAATTCTTTCCAAATAATATATAATTATCATTTAATATTCAAAAATTATATTTCTTTTGTACTATCAAAATAAGATTTCATATTCCAAAACAATAAAGTTTCTAGTCTTTCTAATCTAGTATTTTTAATACTTCTTTCATGATAGTCCACCACAATTAAGTTCAGTTTAAGATACTCCTCGTTCGATCGTATATTTCCATTAACATCAAAACAACCACTATCAAAAGCACTATAAAGTACTACATAACATAATCAAGTTTATACTCAATGAACATTTTAATACCAACGAAAACACATCGCAATACTATATTACACTTGTAACACTACACTGAAATGCACAATAATATAAAATCTTTATTTTAATGAGAAAATCAAATACTTAAAATGTTTATTATAACATTGCATGGGGCTTTATGTTAAATTGTTTTATCTTTTACCTTAAAAAAATAATAAGTAAATAATTATACCTTTTTATATTTATTTTGATTATTTTTATTTTTAATGTTTGGGAATATATTTTGTAATCAATATTTATACTTAAAATAATAAAAAATTATAAAAAATATTAACTCATTAATATTTAAATGCAAAATAGGATTTTAAATTACTTATCAATGAGATCAACGAACAATTGAAGGAAAATAAGCCTAAATCAAATTTAGTAGTTGTTTTTAATATTTCATTGACATATTGGGGTATTAATACTGGTTTGCATAGACATATAAATAAGACTTTAGATAAAAACTAAACATAAAACGTTTGGCATTAAAGTTACTCGTAATTATGATATTTTCACAACAAAGAACTTATTTTTTAAATTGTTAAATGCTTATACAAAGAACATATTTTTAATAAAAATAACATTTATTTTTAAAAGGCTTTGTAAATAAACATTTTTTTTATAATAAAATCATTATAGTTCTGAACAAAATAATATAAATTATAAAAAGCTTTAAAATAATATTTTTTAAAAGATAAATAAAACTTTAAGAAATAAATAAAGTTTTAAATAAATTATTTATAATATATATAAGTTTAACATAATATAAATGTATAGAATTAACGTAGTAAAATATAATAATAAAAACATACATAATAATAAAGCTTAAAATAAAACATACAAAATATATAAAACTTAACAAGTAATCTAATAATAAAACAATGAAATATAAATTATAACTACTTATTAAACAAAGTACTTGAAAATATAAGCATTAAAAAATAATAACTTATTAAATAACGAAAATAAATTAATTATTAACATAAAAAAATAAATAACTTAGCAAACAAAATAAAACTTATAAACAGAATAATAATAATAAAATCTAATAATAATAAATATTAAATGATAAATAAAAAATAATAAAAACTAAAAAAGAAAATAAAAAGAAAATGGAGATATTAGAATATTACATGTGCGAAAATATAAAATGTTAGGCCTACGACGTTTAGAAACACGCAACACATGTATGACGTAATACGAAATTAACAGTTCAATATATGGATGATCAGCAAGTTAATGGTAAGGTTTGGTTAGAATAATATTAATATGAAGTAAAGTTGATCTCTATAATAATGTGTTGTAGTGTTAGGTGTGGTGTGATGTGTGTGTGTGTGTGTATGCAAGTAGTGTCGCTTGTTAGTATGTAGTATAACTTATATATAACAACAAATACTACATATTTATACAATTAATATATATATTATATTATATATATATATAATATGTATATATATATTATATTATATTAAGTATATAATTAGTATATATATATTAAATATATATATATTATAATAATATAGTAATTATAAGTTATATTAAATTATATGAAAATATATAATATATAGTATATATTATTATAAATTATATCAATAATATATATTATATATATAATTATTATAATAATTCGAGAACGTAAGGAAAGAAATAATAAAGAACAGTCATTACAAGTTAAAACTAAAACTACACAAAATAACATAACGCCTATCATCAATAACCATGGAGCCGTCTCTTATGCAACTATCATACATGTAAAAGAAAACCTAATATCAGCAGTTATTTGTACATATATTATTATATATTAGCTTTATCAGATGTATTAATTTCGTCATTTATTTAAACGCTTGATGAATTTGGACGTAATTTGAACCCAGTCATTCACTACTGTATATGTCAGTTTGACTAATTCAATAATAATCATTTATGTACTGAACAGTTGGTATAAGTATGGTCCGGTGTTTAGGAATAAATGATTTAGTAATTGTGTATAAATAAACTATAATTCTATGGCGAAGTGAGGTTTGTATTAGTGTATAATGTGTTAATATCAAGTGATATTATGGATATATGAACAATAATTTAATTTGGTTATCGCTGCATTATTTTTCGTTTATAGATTGTGTGTGTGGTAGTTATGATATATAATATTGCAAACCAATATTATTTTTATGTAAGAAATGACCGGCACTGTTACATGGCTTTTACCCAGTTAAACGAAATCGATGACTGCACAGTAAGACACTCGCCCCGTTAATCAATCAAGCATGTAGTAGGGGTATTAGACAGGATCGAGATACGTATAGTACCTGGGTGTCGAGGAAAATAGTGGTACAGTAAGAAAATTTAGTTGGCGGCACTATTCCTTCCTGACACAACTGGTCTCGGTGGCCGTGCCCCTTGGATTGGTTCGTTCCTCGCCTGCCCGTGCGAACTCGACCGCTTGTGAGAACGATAACGTGTTATCCTTCCGACTACTTCTTCCGCACTTTGGGCGCATCGTGCCCGCGCGAGTTGCAGGTGATGAACGCGTCAGTCACCAGATTCAGTTTATATTTAGAATCCAAAATAGTACCTAATTCCCTCCCGGAGTTTATGGAGCTTATGTCCATTCAGTATTCTCAGCTTGATTACATATGACTTGGTTCTCTACATCGGGCTAAATCGAAAAATCCACGACTAACGCTCAGACCTTTAAATGAATACTGGGATAATCCGATAATAGGCATTGAAACCCTTAATTTGACTCGATTTTAAACGCCAAGAAAAACGCAAATGTTGCATCAATTGTAACTGCATTTTGCAACATCCGCTTGGCAAACTTCCGGTACTAATTCAGTTGGTGTTTAACTTGTTTAAGTTTGTTGATTTATAATATAATATATATTATATATATTAATATATAATATTTAAATAAATTATATAATTATAATATAATATATATATTAATATATAATAATTAAATAATATATATTATATATATTTATATATATAAATTTATATAATATATACAAATATATATAAATTTATATATATGTATTAATATGCATCATTAATATATTTGAATAAAATATTTATTTCAACATTACTATATTAAAATATATATATATATATATATAATATATATATATATTAATTAATATATTATATATATATATTAAATATATATATATAATATAATAATATTAATATATTATAATTATATATATTAATATATATATATAATATATAATATATATAATATATATATTATATAATATATATATATATATTTAATTATATATTTATAATAATATAATTTATATATATATATATATTAAATTATAATATATATATATAATATTAATATAATATATATAATTATATATAATTAATTAAATATATATTATATAATATATAATAAATTTATATATATAATATATATATTATAATATTGTCATTATATATATTCAGATAATATAATATTAAATAGTATATAATACATTTAAAAATATGTTTTGAAATGAAACTGTAATATTATAATTTAATATATATTATTATATATATAAATATTATATAATTATATATATATATAATATTAATTATATATATATAATTATATTATATACTATATTAATATATATATTAATAATATATTAATTTATATATAACCATATATATAATATATATATATTAATATATATAATTATATAATAATATAATTAATTAAATATTTAATTATATATATATATATATATATTAAATATTATATAAATTACATATAAATAATATTAATATATATATATATATATAATAAAATATTATATTAAGTATATATATATGATATATATATATAATATATATATATTATATTTATATATAATATATATATATATATATATATATATATTTATATCTATATATATTAATATAATATTAAGAAAGTACTCTGAGGAAAATTTTAAGAAACGAGTTAATGAATAATAAACTTTTATAAATTTGGTTTTGTCTAAGAAAATAAAACGCTCTACTGGTAATCTTTTTTTCTCCTCTTTTGAATGGAAATTTATATAACGTCACATAATAAATTAAACTAATTATATTTATTTTAAATAATATTTATACGATCTAATATAATATAAATCTTGTTATATAGATTTTATTTTGTTTTTCACTCAGTCCACATTATTTAATTCTTAATCCTGGATTGACATGGTTTCTGTTTGTAAAGTGAAGATTTTTCGTTAATTTAACCTTTTTCTTGAAATTAAAACAGTCTAATCCATTATTATAATTTTTTTTATTAAATATAGTATTTTCACTCCTAAACTTCAATGGTAGTATAGAAATCTCTATTTTAGAATATTAAAGTGTTCAGCTTATAATGGTGCTGCTTACAATAATAACATACATAATTAATATACGTAATATAATATATATTATATATTAATTATTTAATATATAATATATTATATATTAATATAGTAATATAATAGAAATATTAAAATATAATATATTTATATATATTATTATATATATATTTAAATATATATATATTATAATATATAATATATATATATAAATAATATATATATATACTATATATATAATATAACTATGTGGTGCTGTGTATGTGTTTTGTATATTCAATTGTGTGTGTTTGTTAGGTTAGATGTGTGTTATAACTATGAGAGTCGAAAGGTAATATGTGCTGTGGGTAAAATCCAATTTGAACCCCCTTCATATCCGAAGAGAGAGAGAAGAAGAGAGAGAGAGAGAGAGAGAGAGAGAGAGAGAGAGAGAGAGAGAAGAGAGAGAGAGAGAAGAGATATGAGAAGAGAGAGATGAGAGAGAGAGAGAGAGAGATAGTTGATTACGAATATACTCTTGCCCGATATACTCTTAGGATAATTGCAACTTTTAAAGTATAAATCTAAACTATTTAGGCAATTTATCTAAATTACATCGTAAAATGTATATCGTTTAAAAATAATAAAAATTACGAAACAATGTGCTGAAGTTGTTGGGTAGAGGTATTAATATGAATTTCTAATAATTTTTATATAGCTGTAGTAAAATAAGAGAGATAGAGAGAGAGATGATAGATGAAGTAAAAGAGATATGAGAATATATATTATAATATTATAGAGAGAGAAGTAGAGATTAGAGGGATAAGAGAGAGAGAGGAGAGAGTAAAGTATGTTAATACCAAAATTCATTGTATAATTTAGGTAGTTCTGAACACTGTTTTCGTGAGTAGTGAAATGATATATATTTAGTTCTCGACATCACTCAAGCTAAAATGGTTCAGATTTCCGATTAACTATTAATTGGAATTTCTAATAATACTAGGAAGCATTTGAAATATTAATTGCTTTATATATAACATGGGGTTTTTATTGTATATACATATATATATTAGTTTATGATAATTATTTATAATTGTAATTATTAATATGTTCATGGATAATTTATTAATACTTAATATTCATTTAATGCTGAGAATATGACTATTATATATATATATATATATGATTAACCATTCCTTTCATAACCGTATAGAATTATCATGTAATATTTTAATAAATTATCAACGGTTAGCCATTTCAGTGGTGCTAAGTAAGTCCCTTAATATATAATTTTGTCTAATATCATACTATCATTGCTTACTCTCAATATTACATCTTCACTTATTCAATCCTATGCCGACGACTCAAACTCCTACTATTATCATTCTGCTAAGTTATTATTATTAAAAGACATTCCAACACCAACTGTATAAATTTCTATTTTACTAGAAGGGCACCCTTGGATCAATTAGCTTCTGATTTTTCTTAATATCGTTTGTTTTTCCATATTAAGGAAAATATTTTGATATTGCCATTAAAAACACATGGCTTTTGAAAACTTAAAAAAGACTGCTTTCATTAACTTTTAACACTTTTTTTTATAAAGGTTCACTATATCTTATAGACTAGGTGCATAGTCCTATATTCTAGAAGAGGAACTATTCCTACTAGGTAATATTTTTTCTATACACATAAGGAATTATACCGGACTCAGTGGCATCAAAAATGCGCTACCTATTTAGTCCATTGCCGGAACTTACTGTCGCTTTTACCTGATTGAGCCACGGTAATTATATATATTTCGGCAAGGACTATACTAACCTATTGGAATCACCAACTCAAACCTTTGTCTGCTCTTTAATATTCTTGGTGTTTCTTTATGGAAGGATTATATTATTAAAATTAATTATTATATTATATTATTAAATAATTAATATATTAGTATTATATAGACATTAATTTATTGATTATTATATTATATTTAATATATATTATTATATTATAATTTAAATATTTTTAATAATTATATATTTATTTATTTTATATTAACTTTCTCTTCTTATAAATCAAGCTTTTATCTAAAAGATAAATTGGGTGTTCTGTGACTCTCGATCCATATGGAATATCTATATAATGTTTTTAATACAGTGCAACCTACCGGCTGCTTGCTCCTTATATAGATATAGTATTTCGCATATAGCAGCACTCTTTGTCATACGAGTTATTAGCTCACCACATATGGGATGGATTTCTATTTACAGTCATATCATGTATATCTCTCCTAAAAATAATGGTAGTTAGGTGGCTCTTTATGTGGTGAGGGCTTCTTGACTAATCTCTCCTCTCTCATATAACATACGTAACTCTCTTTAAATGTAATTGGTTAATCTTCCACCTGTGTATATTTGATCTGTACAATCTCCTTCACGCTTAATCATAAGGACACAGTCGCTTTCCATTTTACTCTGAGCCTTGCTTTTTGGAGGAGTGAAGGCCCGTGTTTGGACCCTACTCCGCGGGCCTCCGCTAAACACGACGTACACCGTGCATGCGGTGTGACAGAACTCTAGCTGTGGCGCATATATTCTTCATAATTCCGGCGATCACACATGAAGGAAGCACAACTGCCAGATTAATCGGGGCAATTCATATTGGAGACACACAACATCACTATATCATGTATATTTTATACAGTATACTATGTGCTTTAATCATCGTGGGTTCATAGAACCTCATCATCCTTCAGTGACACTGGTCCTTCGCCTAGATCTCTTCAATAGACTCGTTCGTACTCCATTTGACAAAATTCAATCGTGAGAATTGACTCCTCACTCCATTTTTGGCACACTTCTTGCTAAATACAATAATAAAGGCTAAGCTTCCTCATATGTATAATTTTCCTCTACTCCTCCACTCGTGGATGAAACAGTTGTCTAATTCATATGAGCGCTTAGGATGTAATTAGTAAGGTCGGTACCTTATAGATGGAGTACTTCTGTATGATATTAACTGATAGTTATTAGCGTGCTCTTATGTGAGTAACCACTCATGAACAGGGTAAGTGTTTCAACCACTTAGGGAACTCCTTTATTAAATTTCATTATTTTTATTATTTATATTTTGTTGCGTTTATTTGACAAATATCCTTTGAGTATCGCGTGAAAAAATAAGTAAGGAATTTTTGATTATAAATATACCTTCTCATGGTGTAAGGGTGTCCTGTTACCACTCGAAGTTTGTCCTCATGCTTGGCAAGCAGAGCACGGAGTTAGAGAGAGTGTTACATATAGTACAACTACCTACCTTCATCTTGGGATATACTAAGCATTTTCAGAGTAAGGTATAATGATGGGTTCATTTAGCTGAATCTCATTGGTACTCACAATAGAGGTAACACTCTTGGAAGTTACCATCTGATGGGTGACGGTTCAAACCCACTTTGAGACTTTTATATATTACTTATATAATTATATATTCATATATAATTATATATATTATATATAATATTATATATATATATATATATTATATATTATAATATTAATTTATTATATATAATATCTATATATTAATTATAATATAATATATTACATATATTAATAATATTAATTAATATATATATATATTATCTATCCCTATCATCTGAATTATATACGAATAACTATGAATTGGGAAAATATCACTCAAAACGTGATTAAAATCGAGAATTGTACACAAGTTTTTAAAACAGAGCCTTGAAATATACTTTAACAATTTTAAGGAAAGTCCGGAAAAAAAGGTCCGGGTTATCTAGAGCTTTGCTGAGTTGTGGATCACCTGAGGCAAGGATTAATTTATACATGGATAGGTAAATTATCGTTGCACTCTAGATGTATCGTAGTTTGCAGAAGAGGAATGAGGAGCAAGGAGAGATGGGATGGAGTTCTGAGGAGTTTCTCAGATTAGCAACAGTATAGAATAGGGTGAATCCAAACCAATAAGAACAGTACTAGGATAACCACAATGGGAGCTGCGAGGTTCCATATTGAGCTGAGATGTATTGTGAAGCTCCTTGGTAGACTTTTTTGCTGCGACAGGCTGCCATAAGATAAAGGTGAGCGGGAAGGGTAGTAGGGAGAGGTGAGGTTCTATCTTTCCGCGACTACTCTCATACGGCTCTATACCTACGAACTGTGTGTTGTTATGTATATACGGGACATGATATATAAGTGAAGTTTATGTTGTAAATATAAATATTCTGTTATGAGGTAAAATGAATAAATATAATATAAAAGAAAGGACAATATATATATATATATATATATATATATATATATAATAATATTATTATTATATATTAATATATTTAAATATATATATATATATATATTATATACTATTATATATATATATATAATTATTATAATTATAATATATTAATATATATATATATATATAATATTATATTATATATATAGTAATAATAATCAAATATATATAGATATATATTAAATATAGAATAATTTAACACTAAAAATCCATCCAGAATAATCTTATACTACTCTTTATATAGGCTATATAAAAATAATATATATTAAATAAATGAATAACAAACTTAAATACATATAGTAAATAAACTCACTACCACTATATATTGATACTTACCATCCTGCGAAACTTCATATATTAAAGTTAAATTATTATCAATAACCTGAAGAGATCCATCTAGCGTTGTCGTAAGCTGAATAGACTTAAATGTATATCAAAATGATATAATATATATTTTGATTAAGAGTGTATTATCTTTAATATTTTATTATGCAATTAAAAATGTTAAAGATTTTCTATAAGTAGTCTATAAGTTTCATTTCTATATATATACCTGATGGTACTTTTAATATAATCAAAGTTAATATAGTAAGCACTACGTGCCAAGTAGTTTCATATATATATTAATATATACTATATATATATATATATATATATATATATATAATATATTATATATTATATATATATTAATATATTATATAATATTTATATATATATTATATAATATTATATTAATACTATATTATATATAAATATAATATATTAATATATATATATAATATATATATATATATCATTAAATATACTTTAATACTATATAATATATATTATATTCATTAATATAATATTATTATATCTATTTATATATATTATTAATTAATATAATAATTTATATATATATATAAATATATAATTAATTAATTAAATATATATCATATATAATATATATATATATATATATTATATATATAAATATATATATATATATATATATATATATATATATAATATATATATATATATATCACTATAATATATAATAATTGTATATATATATATTATATTATATATATATATATATATATATATAAAATATTATATACTTTCTCTTTTCTTCATAAAAAAATGGTGATGTATTAATTTTTATATATATAAATAAACTAACAATAACATATTTAAATTTTTTTTATTTATTTTTAATGTAAATAATTATAACTTCGTATATTATTGAAAAATTAAATTTCTAATATTTTTTATATCTTTTTAATATATAATTTCAGGGACAACAGTTTATTTTGACTTTCAAATAAAATTCTTAAGGCGCGCTCTACGTAAATATCTTCTTCTCTACTTCTTCTTCTTCTTCTTCCTCCTTAGCTCATTCGGCTGCTTAGTCTTCTCTTCTTAGTCTTATCTTATAGAACTTCTCGTATTCATTCTTTCTATTACTTCTTAGGATGTGATTATGCACACGTAAGATCCTCGTAAATTCATTATATTACAAATTTAATATTTTTAAATTGCAACCTTTTAACTATAATTAAGAATTAAATTATAAATATTATTATTATTATTTAATAATTATAATTAATTTATATATTATTATATTATATAAAAAATATCAATATTTTATTTTTTAAACAATTAGAAGATCGAGAATAATAATATACATAATATATATAATAAAAATATTAATGTATATAAATAATAATAATGTATGGGAAAATTAAATTCTTACTCATTACAAACACTCAGTAAAACAGTAAATATGAACCTATCTAATGACGACCATATAAAATTCTAAATTAATAATATTAATAAAATATAAATAGTATAAATAATAATATAATTAATATGATAAATTAAATGTATATATAAATAATAAATTAAATACAATTAAATAATAATAATATATATATATAATTAATATACAAAAAGAAAAAATATATATGAATGAAAGTTTTAATTACATACAAAGTAAATAATAATAATAAATTATAAATATATATAAAAATAAATAGCAAAAATAAATTATAATAAAATTAATCATATCTTTATCCAAAAAAAAAATTAATAAGAATTAATAATAACTAATAAGATAATGTAAAATTATAAATATATGTAATCAATATGTGCGACAAGAATCATTACTAATAGCAGAAATAATATTACTTTAGCAGAATTTGATAAATAATAATTATATATTTATAGTATAATAATTATAAAATAATATATGTAAAGAAATATAATAATTATAATATATAAATAATTATATAATAATAAAATTAAAAATAATAATAATATATAAATAATTATGATAAATAATAATAATAATTAATAATAAATAATAATATAATAATATCAATATATAATTAAATATATAAGAATTTTATTTTGATTAAACATAATATTTAAAATGTTATTACGTAATGCAATTAATCATATTTATTATTTTAATGATAATTAAAATACAATAATTAATTTTCAATTAATATATAAAACTCATTATAAGATTTATTATTATTTATAATAATTACATGGCACTAAATAATTTTTGCAAAAATAATGCCAAAATATAATAAACAGATAAAATAGATTGTAACTGAGTAGCATAAGAGTTATAAATCTAAATTACAAGATGAGCATAGTAAATTATGCTATGGATAATACGTTACATCTAATAAGAGATAGACTAATTGAAAGTAAGACCAAAGAATAAATTGAACGTCAGAATCAAAATATTGATGTAAATCAGTAAATATAATTTAATGATTTATTTTAAAAGTGAATTTATTAATATTATTATTCAAAGGCGAGGTCACCCTTAATAATATACAAATCAACATAATAAGTGCATAGTATATAATGATTCATGGTATGTAAATTGATGTAAATAGTAAATAATTGACACTGTACTAAATGGCATAATATGAAGGTCTAGGGATGAATATATGTAGATCATTCGCAATACATAATATATAATAAATTAATTAAATATATAATAATAATAATATTAATTATAATAATAATAATAATAATACTATTATAATAATAAAATATAAATAATATAAATATATAATAATAAATTAATATAATAATTTATATAATTGAAATTAAATAATATATAATAATTTAAAATTAAATTATTAAATAATAAATTACATACTATAAATTAAATTAATAATAATATAATTATATAATAATAATAATAATAATAATAATAATAATAATAATTAAATAATTAATATAATAATAATATTAATTAAATAATATTATAATTAATAAATAATTAATAAAACATATTTAATTACAGAATAAATAATGATTATCTTTTATTATAGTTCAAATTTCATTATATGAAAGATCTCTTGTTTTTATTTATTTTGGTTTTCCGAAAAATTCTACTTAAAAAGAATATAAAGACGAGAATTTTAATAAATGTTAAATGATAATATTTTATTTATAAAAAAAAAATTTTTAAATATTGAATAGTTTATTTCTATATTGTATTTGAGAATATTATATAATAGATTAATTATATATAATTATTTTTTTTTTCATATGTTATCACCATCATATTATTTGTTTGTTTAATATTTCAATTTGTAGTTTATATATGAGAATTAGGTATATAAAAAAAGTTGTAAACAGAGAAGAAATAATAGCAATAAGATTAACATATTAATTAATATATCTCCATATAATATAAATATATATATATATATTATATATATATATATATTATAATATAACTTTATATATATATATAAGTATATATAAATTAATTAAGTATATAATAATAGATACGAAGAGTAAAAAGATGTGCAATTTTAATATATCACGTATATTTCAGAAAGTACTGAAAAAAGGTCAAGACGTAAGGCAAAGTAAATATTACTAATGATGACTATCTATATATAGCCTCGAAAATATAATTAAACTTGATATAAGCTTTTATACAGAGATATAAGACTCGGCACATTATATGACTCAGTGGGCTTAAAAGCTAATCTAATACAAGAGATAAACCATTACCGACTTGACGAGCTCGAGATTGAGTTTCTCTCCTAGGAGTGAGAGGGTGTGAATCTCTATGTTCGATATCTTGAGCTAGGACGAGCCCGAGTCACCTCTATTCGTAAAAGATAAGATTATAATATCACATACATAAAAATGCTTGTAACCCACCAACGCCCCCACACCGTTATAGCTGAAAATTAAGATATATTTGCGATATCATTAGGATGAGTTAAACATCACATACCAGATTTATGGAGGATATTGGCTTAAGTTAACTTCTATATATATATATCACTTAGAGAAATTAGTAGTACGGTACTTTTAGTATTATTAAATAATTAAATAATATTATTAATATATAAATAATGCTAGTAATAAATAAAAGAGGCTGTTTAAATAAATAACATACATAAAAAATAAAGAATACCTGAATTTAGAAGATTACATCTCGGATGTACGCGTTAAAGGCTATAAACCAATAAGAAAAAAAAGGCAGACACAATAGTGAAACGAAAGAGATTATTGAATGTGGACTTCAAGATCGTGTCATCCATATCTAATTGTAAAGAATATTTAAAATATATTTAATTACACTTGAGCCATAAAATATCACAAATGAATGTCTCAACAAACTACAAATTCACTAAGATTTGTGTTATGCTACGATAATAGATTATCACATTAAATAACAAAATATAAATATAATTACAGGAAATATATATTACGTGCCTTATACATGGAAGGATAGATGAAATTTTTCATGCTTTTCAAAACTAATATTCTTTCAGAAAATATATTTGAGTAAATGAAACTTATATTTCAACTTTTAAAATTAAAATTAACTCTATGATAATCCGTCTTCGGTGATTTAGACTTATATTAACATATTTGATTTTGAAATAGCTACTGAAGCTTTTGAAAAATCTATAATGGTATATTAACTTTATACTAATTTTGACAATCAACTTCCTTCATTATTCGCCACCACTTAATATTGATATTATTTGGCCTAGTATCACTTATCTTTAGAAATTGTATCTACAAGATCTCTTGATAAGTCTGCAATATCACTCCAGTTCCAGTCTTGTATGAGATCGACTCTGTCATGAGTGTCAGCATAGCATAAAAAACTTAATTCATTCTTCACATGAATCCTCGCAATCATTCTCTCAGCATGCCGTGTATAAGACATAAACGCAGCTGCTGAACTCATACATGGTTGCACATATGATTAGCAATTTTCAAATCACTATCTCTCTCTCATCATATCTATGTTAATTTATTTTTAATTTTGAGTAATATTATTATATATTATAATTGGTGATAAAAATCTAGTGCCGATAAACTCTAGAAATAAGTATTTAATTGTTTATACGATAACATTTAGACTCATGACGTTTCGACCCAGATTAGAAGCTTACATATATATATTTATATATATATTGTATTATATCTTATTAAATTATAATGATATTATATTATAATAAATAAATTAGTAAATAATTTTTTTCACTTATATACAGAATTAACTCAGTCACTATTATATATGGAAATACATAATAAATAGCTAATTATTTATAACTCACTCTAATCTTAACTCATCTATTCAATATTCTTATATTCCATTACTCCAGTAGATAAGAATACACTCTATACTTCATAGTGCGCTAACTTCAACTAAGTTACATCAATAAAAGGATCAAGTTCTTTAGAGTCATACTATGTGTATATATTTACTCACGAAATCTCGACTCTATCTTAATTGTTCTCACGGGTCTTTCGTATGATACAATATCGGTCGATAGCTCTTCACGTTGTGATCTCGCGTAATCTAGTGTCGTCTACTAACAGATGCATCAGCTCGAACGAACTGGTGGAACATATATAACAAACTAAAATAATAAAATATATATATATATATATATTATTAAGATGTATTGTATTAAGATTATATAATTTAATATTCAGTTATTGTGTATATTATATGTTAATATGTATTATTTGTTATAATATATATATATATTAATATAATTATTATATATAGTATTATAATATATATATTAATAATATATATATTATATATATATAAATTATATCATTATAAATATATTATTATATATATATATATTAATTATTTAATAATTAATATATTTTATAAAATTATAATAATATTTATAATATATATTATATATTATATATATAATATATATATTATATATATATATATTATAATATAATATTAATATATAATTAAAATAATATTATGGTATTATGTATATTATGTTATATATGATTATAAGTAATATGTAATGTTATGTATAGATGTATATGTTATTCTCTTTTTATTATGTATTTTATACTTGTCTCTATATATATATAATAAGTTGGCTACTCGGTAGCTCAGTGAGGTAGTAGACATCATCGGCCAACAATAAGTCACGAGGGTTTAAAGGTTCACATATACCTTGGATGCGGGTGGGAAATGTGAGCTATTTCTTCTTGACTGCTTCGCTCTTGCTCAATATTTTATCATACTATGATTAATTATGAGTATTCACGAGAGCCGAGTGGTCGTCTCTTTCTCGCTGAGTGAATGTGCCGCTCTGCGAGGAGCGTTTTGGAGCCCTGCATGGTATAGTCATATAACTATACTACCATTTTATTGGTTCCCTACTGATAAGTAGACATAAAGGCTGTGGTAAATATATTTTAAGCTTTATCCGGACAAAAGGGGACGCCGTGCCCTGGGAACCTTGAAAAAAATGAAAAATGTTAAACAATAAATGAAAAAAAAGAAATTTTTATTTGTTTTTATGGGCATAACCAAGTTTGTAATTGTTGTAAATATACTGTATATTATATATATAATATAATAATAACATTTTAACATATATTGAGCTATTAGAAATGAAACTGGAAGCGAATAAATTAATTTAATATATTAACAATAAATGTTGACATTGGCATTATCCTTAATCCTTGAGTATATTAATATATATATATATATTACAGTATATACGCTATAAAAGTAATTTTAGAGTGCTTTGAACATTGAGTCTACTTATAATATATATATTGTGACTAAACCTGGATAAACGCTTTTGCGGGTTATTGACGTACAATTCTCCTATAACATACTGTTTATTCACTGTTATGCTTCAATTTTGTCGTAAGTAATATTTCTTAATATATTATATATACTTATGACCTCCATAATGTTTATATGACTCTCCTATCTACTCTGCCGTGCCGAAGTCATTGTAAACTCACAACTGTGAGAGTACGTTTATTCACAAATTTTTAGAACGATACTTTATAATAGTATATCGCTATATCTCTTATCGCTGAGCATAAGCGACGAGTTACTGTGTGAATTCATCGATTCTCCACTTAGTACCGGATTACTCTTAGGTCTATAGAGTGAAATATTAATACGCCTTATAGAGATGATATTGTTGTGTTTGGATAGTAGAAAGGAATATTGCTCATAGACGGCATTCTGTTATAATTTGGAGGTTATCGATTGGTATAGATGTTTGTGTTATCTCACGGATTCTCATGTTCCTCTTAACGAATTTCATACACTGTTAATATTATATTCAATAACAGTCATTACGTAACCATTTATTCCTTTTTGAGTAACACATGACAATAATGTATTGAGTATCGAATAATAATAAACTAAGAGAGTACCATACTTATAGCCTCAGGGCTTTATTTCCCATAAATGGTTTGCTTAAAGTTTATTTTTATTTTTAATAAAGCAACTGAGCGTAGAATTTATTACGGTGATATGATCTATCCCCTGATAGTCGTAGAGTTTAGAAAGACATGTGTATCCATATAAGGTGCCTTTGCAGCAGAATGTCACATATATACTATCACTCATATAGACTATTCGACTTAATAAATAATACAAGTAACAAGGAAAACACAAATATCTAACTTAATGTCACATTTTTATCCTCTTTATGAGGTTGCACTATAATGCAAAATTCATGTACGTATACAACATAGAACTATTTTTACAAGGCTATATATAACTATAGGATGTCACCTTACGCCATCCAGCGTGCATGATATGTAGATAATTCCGGCTTACGGAAACATATTCAATGAGATGGTGCTATATCTCAATGGAAAAATTGATCGTTAATTTCTATGAATTTACTCTGTATCATTATAATATTTAAGGTACTGCTGTTTTATATACCTATATCAAAATGTACCATCTATACAAAATAGTTAGATGATTGTATTGAGCGAGCGAATAATCTATGCTATCAATACTCAAAAATACTAGCACTACTTATATAACTATTAACCTATGTAGATATAAAATAAGAACAACGCGGACTAGATAATAAACTAAAAGTATGATTGCACTACATGTCACAGATCAGCACTTTGAAATCTTTTAAAATAATACATCTCGGGTCTCTGTGTTGTGTGTTACGCGATTGTCTTTGTGTCTCTGCTGTAGTATGGTCAGTTTCGCGGGCTGGTCTAATCTCATCAATAGATAATATAATGAAGGGTGTACAAGTGGGTGGCTATACAATAAAGGGACTGTCTATTATCGGAACATAGGAAACAATCTTTGTTTTTGCTTGATTGGGTGATCCATAACACCATCGTTCGAACCCTTCGTTAATAATACAACCATTCACAGTATCGATTACTGTAAGATATATATATGAAATACTAAAGTTATGTGTTTAGACAATACGTAAATGGTAAGATACGTAGCTCGAATTATATACTACGGTCAAATCACTTCAACTATACTCACTTATAGACAGAATTAGTCACCTGACTCCTATTCCTACGTTAACCAATGAAGTTACGCCTCACAGGAATTTAGTGTTATGAGTATTTTATTACTCTATCGTAGATAAGGATCTACAATCAAGGTAAAGTTCATTTGTATACTCAGGTCTTCACTGTACCTTAGTCAGCGATGGAACTATTTCCCGTCCCAATGCAAGAAAGGCGGCTATTGCTACATATGTGGTATCGAGGTAGTAGAAAAAGAGGATTCATTCAGAATTTGGTCTTAAAGATACTTGTGAGAGCAGCACTATGATATATTTAAATTTTGACACGAGATTTTGTATCAGAGTAATAGAGCATGTATTGAAATGGACGTATTATTGTAATGAACACAAAAAAATGCAGCAGTTAGTGTGGAAAACCAAAGTTTGTAGAATCTGCTTCGTAAGCTCTATCTAAGTCTATCCACTGTAATACGCATTACCTATGTATCAACTGATTATTAACAATGTAATCTAAGCTGCGTGAGATCAGCTTAGAACGTCATATAATAAGTTTCTGGTGTCTCTCTTCTTTTTGTATTGAGGTCATCGCCTTCTCCTCTGATAGTAAGGTGCAAACCTTCATGAGCACTATATAGGACGTATATTGTCGACTGATTTGTAGAATGTTCCTATAGTGATAGTCTTATCACCACCCTGATAATCATACGAACCCAAAACTCGTGCTGAGTTATAATGGAGATGACGTACGATCTTCAATTCTCACCACACTTTCTCTGTATAAGAAAAGGTCACAATATAATTATGACACTTTGAACTAACCGAGTAATACACCTATACTGGTCACCTATATATATATAACAGCATACAGGTAGAATAATAGGTGTTCTTCAAATTCCTTTGATATTAATAAGACATCATTGACGTAAATGGCATGGTGCATATTTACAATAGAAGCATAATCTTATTTTAACTAGAAATATTAACAATTATAAGAATATATGATATATCATAGTTTTATATGTATAAATGATCTATAATATTTTCTATAGGTTTAGGTATGTCTAAGGCATGTGACTCAAATAATATATATACATTGTTTAACTTAGGTCTCATTATGTTAAGAACGAAATATTTAAACAATCAGGATATGAACAATAATATTGTAATTTTTAGATTAAAATTATAAAAATCACAATAAAAATAATATAAATATACTAAATATATATAAATTAATATTTATAAATTACTTATATCACTATTGCTCTTCAATTTCGCGATTGCTTCGTTCTTTGTCGCTTTAGGATGCTTTTTTGTTCTTCTGCAGCTCTTTGTTTCCTTTCAAATTGTTTGTTCGTAATCGATCCCGTACATGAGTCCTGGCCGTCCTTTCTTCCTCTGATATATATTCAACCACGCAAGCACTTTATCATTTCAGGTGACGGTAATCGTAGTCAATTTGCCGTTAATATCTTTGCATGTGCACATGATCGAAAAGATGAAACGAGATGTGTTCTCGTTGAAGTACAAATCGTCCGACTACACTTTTTATATTGTCTCTATCGGAATCTTAGCTTTGATTTTACGTTGGTAGCGTGTTTTTGGGAGTTACCGTAATTTTTTATTGTATACCCAATTACTCATATTAAAACATTTTACACTATGTAATTTTTAAATAATTTAATTTAATATATTATATATAAATCCATGATCGACTCTGGTATTCTTAGTGCTCTTAGCATTACTCCTATAATTCTATAATTATATCAAACTCCACATCCGTTGAGCAAGTGTCTTAACTATGAGAGTGACCATGCGATCTTAATCAGCTATATCTTATTTTAATTTACTTACATGC
>JABUQX010073650.1:32500-75172 GCA_015478945.1 Trachelipus rathkii
GTGTGGCGTAATCTGGAAGACAGAGTTTGAGATGTATTCCCGTAGAGAGTTTAATTTGGTAGCCGGGTGTGTAAATAAGGAGGGGGTTTTTTGAAAATAAACGCTATATTAGAGGCAGTAAGGGTTATTGTGAGGTGTGTAAGTGAGGAGAGTCCTCGGTGTAGAAAGATTGATTGCTAGATGGTGAGTCAGCAGCTATGGGAAACATAGTGTTTGAGTTTATAGTTATGTTAAAGATACTATAGAAATGTTGGATGAGGGGAATGGAGGATGACAGAGTGGTAGTAGGAGAGTGTGAATAGCAGGAAGGTGGCTGGATTGCAATTTAATTAGTCGTTGGTGGAACATGTAAAGGGAACTAAAAGTCTTAGAGTGCGCTAGTCCCTCTAACATGGAGGGTATGTTGTTAATCCTATTGTGTTAATGTATAAATATGTGTAGACTATATAGTGTAATGGAATAAGAAGGTTATTGGAGTCTAAAGTACAATGTCTCATGAATGGACAATCCTATTATGGTGTGTTAGGTTTGTGAGAAAAATTGATAAATTGGGAATGAACGTATTAGAGAGAGTTGTGTGGTGTGAATAAAGGGGTAAATGAGAGAATAAATGAAAGTATCATTGACGATGGTTTTTGGGTCATAGTAGGAAATGAATGAGAAGATATGTCGGTAATTGTTAACGATATAATAAAGTTGTGAGAGATGGTGGGCAAATTCGACCGGCTGGGGGACGCGAAGAGAAAGTGGATTGAGTCATGATAACAGGGATGCTGGAGAGAGAGAAATGTGAGGTTTATGGCAGAGGCACAAAGAAGAATGGTGCAGTAATAGGAGTGAATGGCAGGGGTTTTGTGAGGGGTTATGGATGTAGCTCACCTGGGCCTATAATAGGAATAATATCCCGCCAGCTTTGACGTATGTTGACATAGTGAAGTTCCGTTTTGTTGTCGCCGTGAACTCTAGATTTGAGCTTTGAATCAAAAGTGTTGAAAGCTTTGGAGGAAAGGTTGAGCTTTCTTTTCGACTTGCTTCATATTCTTCTTCTAACTTTTCTGTTTCCGGAGCATGTTACGCACCTTTACCCCCAGTCTTGGGGGAGAAGGTAGGTGATGAATGATGAGATTGATGGTGATATATATATATATATATATATATATATATATAGTATACTAATACTATCTATCTTATCTATTAGTATTAGTATTATAGATATATAGCTATATATAATATATATTATATATAATACTATATTTTTTTTATATTATATAATATACTTATAAATATAGTGGTAGTAATACTAAGTATTAAGTATATATATCACTTATTGAGTATATATTATAATAATAATTATATATAATACTATTATCTATATATAAGTGTATATATATATAAAATGCAGTTTTTCATATAAAATATATACAATAGTAAAACACCATGTTTAAACGATTTTTTTTTTTTTTGCATAAACGTCTTTTAAACGATGTATTTATTTTCACGATAATGAAATATTATGAAGCATGAACTATAATTTATTTTGTTTTATTGTTACCTATATAGTGCTGCATACTTACAATCATATTCCAGCTCTGACTACTGACATTTTATTGGCAATAATTGTTAAAGCATTTATTAGAGAATTCATTTTCTAATATTCCCAATCTTTCTGGTGGATTTTTTTTCTTCAATCCTATCAAACTTATAAATATTGATGCAAAAATATCTTTATCTTCAGACATTAATTTAAATATACCAAATGAGCATGTTTTATATATCAGCAATTTCATCCGGGTACTATAAGCCTACTTAATATAGAAAAATATTCTGCCAGAATGGATTAATGACACAATGAATCACAAATCGGGCTAATATATTCCGCTATTTCATGAATCTCTCTAGCATCGATCAATGTATCACCTTTCGAAGAAAGATATACCAACATCGAGTATTCACACACAATATTTAAAAATTGACATAATGGTCGTATTAAGTAACTTTGCCATCAGCTAATAAATATTCAGCGACTTTTACTAATTAAAATTAACTAACTAGTTGTCGCTTGTGATGTGAAGTCGTGTGTGCTTGTTCTTCTCGTCTTTAATTTTTTTTTTAAATAAATTAATTTAACTTTTTAAGTTTTTAAATGTTCTTTTAAGTTTTAATTTAAATTTCATTGTTACGATTTTGGCATTTTTGTTTTAATTATCTTGATTGTTTGCCACGTGATTTTAATGTTTACTTTTTGCAAGTGGTGGGGACTGTAATTGAAACTTTTACCATCCGGAATCTTGAGCTAAGTTTTAGTTGATTTTTAATATTCTTTAAACATTATTTAAATATTAATAGATTTTAAGTTTTTGTGTTTCTTTAATTAACAATTGGGATAGTAAAGCTTTATTTTCAGTTTTAACTAAATATCCCCCAAGTTTTACAATTCACCTCAGGAATACTTTTTTAGATTTTTTTTTTTCAACATTAAGTTTTAGTCTATACACTGCTTAGTCACGTAATCAGCTTCGTGTGCTGTGTGATGTGTTGTGTGTGTGTGTGTGTGTGTTGTAGTGTGTTTGTGTGTGTGTGTGGATTTGAGTCGTGATAAATTCTTTTAAACATTATGTAACATATTATAAGATTTTAGTTTTTGTGTTTCTTTTAATTGACATTGGAAAACGTAAAGTTTATATTTTTAGGTTTTAACTAAATATCCCAAGTTTACCATCACCTTGGGATACTTTAAATTTTTTTTCTAACATTAGTTTTAGTTATACTGTTAGTACGATCGCTTGTGTAAGTGTGTTTGTGTGTGTGTGTGGATTGAGTAAACGTGTAAATTTTTAGTGTGATGTGTGTGTGAGTGGTGTGTGTGTGTGTGTGGATTGAGTAAACGTGTAAATTTTTAAACTATTAGACGTTGTGCTGCGTTTGTTTGTTGCGAGCGGCTGTATCGAATGACAGGTCGAAGTAGATGTGGGGGTGGGCGCAGGCGGGGGGTTTCTATTGACTTTGCTAACGTTCGCGGCCTGCGTGCTAAATCATGAATCTGTGGAATATAACCTCTCTAACTCTCAACCTAAAATTTTATTACTGTCGACCCAGCTGGCCAAGGATTCTTTTTCAAATAAACTTAATATCTCTCACTATAACTTTTTCTATAATTTCCGTCTGACTTTATAAACATAAACACTCCTGGAACACAGGTCTCGAGAATCTTGAATCTCCTAATTTGATGTTTCTGTGTGCTTAAAATCTTTCCTCCTACTACTTATCATTATCTTGTGTTTTGCTACTGCTCCCTAATGGAACAGATTTTCACGTTTTTTTTTACTATCTTACTACTTCTCATGAGACTCTTACTTCTTCCCATCCAAATGCTGAGATCCTCTATTTAGGGGATTTCAACGTCACCACACTGGAGTGGTTGGGCTCTCTCTCACACTGATGCGGCGGGGAGGAGCCAAAACATTCAGTTTGCTCACGATCTGGAACAGTTAATTAAGGACTACACATATTCCAGATCGTCCTAACCATTTTTGAATAAGCTTGACTTATGTTTCACCACTACTCTTCTCGTTTTAAATACACCATTTCTTCTCCTATTGGTAACTCTGACTCACAATCTTGTAGCTCTTAATTATAACACTTTTTCTCCAGCAGCTCCACCTTGCCCTAAAGTAATTTCTGGCACTTTAATCGGCTAATTGGGGGGAATTGCGTTGTTTTTGGCTAACTACTGGAATGAATCCTGCTTTGACTCCGGGGATGCCTCAGTCACCGCTGAAAAGGTTGGGGCGTAATCAACGATGGGATGAGCAGGTTCAATCCATCTTCACTAAATCTTTTTTCTCCCCAAAATCCATGGTTCATGGAGCTTGTTCTCGCGCCATTAAGGAGAGAGACTTTGCGTATCGGGCATGGAAAAACTCTCATTCTCTTATTACTCTTTATAATTTTTCAAATTCTGCTCGGAATCGTTGCAGGATAATTCTATCCGACAGGCCTAAGCGCACTTTCATAAAAAGAAAGTGCGACAACCTGCTTGGGTTCTCCTACAGGATAAAAATTTCTGGGCCCCTTGCCAAAAACATTCTACAATTTGTAATCTGCCTTCCTCCCCTTATTCGCTCTGACGGTCTGTAGCTAATTGCTAGCTCTCCTTCTGAAAAGGCCAATCTCCTTGTCTCCTTTTTTCATCTAATTCCTACACTTGACGATTCTGTGCATCCTCCTCCTACTGCCTTCTCCTCTCAGGTTTCCATGTCTTTACCTGTGATTAAACATGATCGGTGTGCATGGGATCCTTGAGATCTATAAACGACAGGAAGGCTAGTGGCCCGGATGGTATTCTCCCCGAGTTTTGAGGGACGTGTGCTTCTGAGCTGGCGCCAATCCTCGCAACTCTACTTTCTATGTCTTAATACTAATACTTTTCCCAGTGCTGGAAGCGCGCACATGTTCCAACCGATCCCGAAAAAAGGGTAGCCGCTCTGATCCTTCAAACTACGCCCGATAGCTCTCACTTGTATTCTTCTATAATCTTTGAAACTCTTCTTAAATCTCATTTCCTGGATCATCTGGAGTCTCACTCCCTTCTTTCAGATCATCAGTATGGCTTTCGACGCTCGAGGTCAACTGGTGAAATACTTTCCTATCTCACTAAATTATGGTCTTCTGAAATAGCAACTCTGGAGAGTCTTTGCGTGGTGGCGCTCGACGATATCCAAAGCTTTTGACCGGGTTTCGGCACGCGTCACTGCTCTCTAAGCTCCTTCCTTTGGGTTTCTCCTCTCTTTGCTTACTCTTGTCTAGTTTTCTCTCCGATGCGTGCTATATCAGCACTCGTTGCATGGAGCGACCCTCTTCCTCCTTTTACCTGTTAATCTGTGTGTTCCGCAAGTTCCGTTCTATCTCCAACTTTATTCCTACTTTTTCATCAACGATCTCCTAGCTGTACTTCCAACTCTGTTTCCTCTTATCCATGACTCACACTCCACTGCTTCACTCACTTCAATCTGCTCCCCTCTTTGCTTTAGAGTTTTGCCTCTCGTCTTCAGCTTCCCGATTCTATTCTTGCGATCTGGATGGGATTCCCCGGTGGGGTCACCGCAACCTTGTAAAAATCAACTCTTTAAAAACTCAACCTTCTCTACATCTCCTCTTAATGACACTCCCAACTTTCCTATTTTCCTTTGACGGCTCTAACGTCTCTCCTGTGAATAACATTAACATTCCTTGGTCTAAACATAAACAATAAATTGTCTTGGAAACCTCTTATTACAATGGTTGCTAAGGTGGCTCCAAAGAAAACGGGAGTTCTGTTCAGGTTTTGCGGGAATTTTTTTTCCTCTGCACAGCTGCTCCAGTTATATAAGGGCCTTATTCGCCTTGTATGGAGTACTGTTTCTCACATTTGGGGGGGCTCCGGCTCCTCCCTTCTTTATGCATTGAGTTTGAGTCTAAAGCTAAGAGACCAATAACCTGTCTCCCCTACTTTCCTGCTCTCTAGACCTTTGACTTTCTGTGACGTGACGTTTTAACACTTTCTCTTTTCTATAGGTACTCACAGCGGTAGATGCTCAAGGGAGTTGGCCGCTCGGCATTACACCTCCATTGCGTCGCCCTCGCAATACAAGGGGTGCATGCTCTCGCATGAATTTTGCGTGAGTATATTGAGAACCCAGACTTGTTCGTTGTGGTGCCTCTTTTTTCCAGCTACTTCTGTTTGTGGAACCCCTTGCCTTCTTCTGTTTTTTCCAACTGTATTTAAATCTTCCTCTCTTTAAGCCCACGTCTGCGCTCACCGAGAGATTGCTTAGGCTGGGGATTGGGTGGGGTTTTCCTTGTTTTATTTTCTGCCCCCTCCTTGAAAAGGGCTCGGCCCGTGCAAGTGGTGGTTAACTGTAAAAAAAAATTATATATATATATACATTATATAGTATATATATATATATATATATTATATATATATAATATATATATATATATATATATATATATATATATATATATATATATATATATATATATATATATATATATATATATATATATATATATAATATTATTAAAAAATAAATTTATAAAATATATATATATATAATAATATATAATATTATTATATATATATATATATATATATAATTATATATATATTATTTATATATTATATATTATATATATATATATATATATATATATAGTTAAATATATAGAAGCATTTAATAAAAATCATACATCAAGCAGTTACCAAATTTAGATAAACCTTGAAATAAGCATAACTAATAATATAATGAGTAGCATTTAAGTAAAACTTTTTACCCTTTTATTATTATGTGGTTATTCTTTTGTTCCTCATCCATCGAATTTAAAAGTCAAATTAGTAGTAGTAGTAGTAGTAGTAGTAGTAGTAGTAGTAGTAGTAGTATAGTAGTAGTAGTAGTAGTAGTAGTAGTAGTAGTAGTAGTAGTAGTAGTTTTATTTAACTGCAGTGCCCTATCAGTTAGCTTAATCAACAATTTTAGGGCTTAGATCTTAGAGCTTAGAGTTTTAGGGCCTTCGCTTTGGGTATAAGATTTAGGGTGTGTAGCTTTGTGCTCTTTCCAAGTTAGTAATTATTTTCCTTCTGAAGAGCTTTAAATGGTAAGCAAGTAGGTGATCGATGGGGATTGATTTTGTTAAAATTATTGGATGAGATTATTATATAAAAAAAATGTGTGGGAGAACCTGTGCACAAAAAAAAAAAAAAAAAATGATTTTTATTTTCTTCAAAGAAATAATTTTACAAGAAAAAAACATCAAAGCAGACTGACTAATCAAAGTTTTTTTTTTAACAACTTCCAAACAAATCACTCCTCAAAAATGTTTTCAAAGTTGACGATTGGTATAGAATTTAGATCCTTTGATAAAGATTAAATATGAAAGCTTCCTTCAAGTCCTACTAAAAATGAAGTCGTCTCAAGATGGAAGATGTTAATTTACATATATAATTGCTTCTTTAAGAAATCTGCAACATGCTACCCTCTAAGTGCTTTTTTTTATAAGCATATAGATCTATCATAAAAAATATATATATTTTTTTGGTAGTCAATCGCAATTATTTCCTTAAATTTTAAATAAAAAAAAAAAGAATTTAAAATCTATGTTGGGACAATGGTCAATGTAAAATTTGTGTAATTATTAATAAAGATTATTATTATTATTATTATTATTATTATTATTATTATTATTATTATTATTATTATTATTATTATTATTATTATTATTATTATTATTATTATTATCTATTATTATTATTATTATTATTATTATTATTATTTGATTATTATTATTATTATATTTTATTATTATTTTATTAATTATTATATTTTTTATTATTATTTTATATTATTTATTATTATTATTATTCTATTATTATTATTATTATTATTATTATTATTATTCATTATTATTATTATGGATTGGATGTTGGATTATATGTTATTATTATAATTATTAATTATTATTACTATTATTATGGATTGTGTTATTATTATTATTATTATTATTATTATTATTATTATTTATTATTATTTATTATTATTATTATTATTATTATTATTATTATTTTATTATGTATTATTATTATATATTATTATTTATTATTATAATTATTATAATTATTATTATTATTATTATTATTTATTATTATGACTTATTATTATTTATTTATTATTATTATTATTATTATTATTATTATTTATTATTTGTTGTTTTCTTTTTTATATATTATGACCAATTATTAATTTATAATTATTAAAATTATAATTTATAAAAATTATAATTAAATATATTATAATTATAATTATAATTAATAATTATAATATAAATTTAATTATAATAATAAAATAATAATAATAATAAATAAATAATAAAATAATAATAAATAATGAATAATAAAATAATAAATTAAAAACAATAATCAATAATAATAATCAATAATTATATTAAATTATAATTATATATTATAATAACTAATAAATAATAATAATAATAATAATAATAATAATAATAATATAAAATAATAATAATAATAATAATAATAATAATAATAATAATAATAATAATAATAATAATAATAATCTAATAATAAAAATAATTTAATTTTAATTTTAATTTTAATTTTAATTTTAATTTTAATTTTACTTATACTATAATTATAATTATATTTATAGTTTTAGTTTTAGTTTTAGTTTTATTTTTAGTTTTAGTTTAGTTTTTGTTTAGTTTTAGTTTTAGTTTTAGTTATTATTATTCATTAATTTTCCCTTTTATATTTTTTTTTTTTTTTTTTTTTTATTATTATTATTATTATTATATTTTATTATTATTGTTGTTATGATTAGCATCTATTATTATTATTGTTTTCTAATTAATATTATTATTATTATTATTATTATTATTATTATTATTATTATTATTATTATTATTATTATTATTATTATTATTATTATTATTATTATTATTATTATTATTATTATTATTATTATTATTATTACAAACATTAACTAAATTTATTATTATTATTATTATTATTATTATTATTTTTATTTTAGTTATTTCTATTTTTAATTATTATTTTTATTTATTATTAATATATTATTATTATTATTAGTTCTTATTATTATTATTATTAGTTTGATTATTATAATTATTTTTGATATTAGTTAATTCATACCATCAATCATGATCATCATCCTTAAACCATTATTAATTATTATTATTCAATCTAATTATTTGATTATGATATTATTATTATTATTATTAATTTTTATTTTATTATTATTATTATTATTATTATTATTATTATTATTATTATTATTATTATTATTATTATTATTATTATTATTATCACCATCATCATGATCATCATCATTAACCATTATTATTATTATTATTATTATTATTATTGATTAATTATTATATATTATTATTATTATTATTTTTAATTAATTATTCATTATTATTATTATCTCTTATTAATATTATTATTGATTATTATTATTATTTTATTATTATTATTATATTATCACTAAAATCATCATGATCATCATCATTATTCATTATTATTAATTTATTATTATCTATTATTATTATTGATTATTATTATTATTATTATTATTTTTTGTATTATTAAATTAATTACTAATAAAAAGTATTAAATGTGGTGATAATTATTTATTATGATTATATTATTATTATTCATTTAATTTTAAAGTCTATAAGTTTGATTTTATTATTATTAATCGTGTTATTTTTTAAAAAAAAATTCTTCAATTCACAATACTATTTATGCTATTCATTATTATTATTATTATTATTATTATTATTATTATTTTTAGTATTATTATTATTGTTGTTTATTGAGTATCATTATTATTTTACATATTTTTATTATCTATTATGTAAATATATTATTATTATGAATTATTTATTATTATAAATTATTATTATTATTATTATTATTATTATTATTATTATTATTATTATTATTATTATTATTATTATTATTATTATTATTATTATTATTATTATTATTATTATTATCGATGTGGTTATCATTCAAATTATATCATTATATTCTGACAAAGGTAGTATTGCTATGTTTACCAATGCTTCTGGTGGTAATTCTATAATATTTGTACAAAAAAAAACTTGTGATGATTTAAAAATCAATTTTAAATATAAATATTATCATTATGTAGAAATTTTGTATCAGCTTCTAATTGAATGTGAACTTTGCAAGTTTTTTCCAATTTCCTAAACGTATCAATTGCTTCAAGATTGATTTTCTTAAGGGCTATTCTAGAATAGAAAAGTATGACAGCTTTTTGAACATTTCATCTAATATTTCGCCTGACAACTTCAGGCATCATCAGAGACGAGCTCTAGACTAAATTAGCAATTAAAATAAAATAAATGTTATTTAAATATAAATATGAGAATTAACAAATTAAAATGTTAATAGCTATCGTCAAATCTAAAATCCTAAAATATAATAATTATATCAATAGAGAGATTCTAATCAGTCAAACTGAAAAGATGTTCAGAAAATTTCCCATATCATTCATTGTATTTGATATCGATAACTGGTTTTTACTTTTTGATTAAGGCAACTCAGCGAGCCTCAAATTAAACCAATTTCCTGTTTGGTGTAATATGACAAAGTTGGAAATGTCGAATTTGGTTTGAGGGTTCTGTGTTCGTTTTTTAAATGCTCAAAGATCTTACTAGGCTTGTGTTTATGTTGTGAGACACAAAGTTTGAGAGAATTGGAAGTATACCTCATGTAAGATACATTGCAGTCATCTTTATTACATTAAAATTGGTATACTACAGAACTCACAATCTCGTTAGTCGCATTAGTTCTTTCGGAAAACATAGAAGAAAGTTTGAATTTATTATTGTAAGATCTAAGTTTTATCCCTTTAGAAAAATTTGGACATGACGTGACATTATATTATTTTCTTTAAACGGATATTTTCATAATTAAAACTATAAAAGTCAAACTATCGCTATTATCTTCTGCTTTTTCATTGAGCATTTTCTTATTTATAAATGTTTTTAATAGCGCGATTTTGTAAGTTAAGGGTAAGTGAGATTTAAAACTAGACTATTGGTTGGTAAATTGTTTCTCTCCAGACACCCTGTAACATTACGGTATTCTTGTTACGCTCAGGGGATAGCCAATCAGAGAACGCATTTGCTATACCATGTAACGGATATTTATGACTTTTTCTACGTATTTAATCTTTAATATCTTTTTTATTACTTAAGGGTAACAAGATTTATTACTTTGTACCCGATATCTTTTGACACAGTGAGAAGGGTGACGAGATATTACTTTGTTCCCCTTTTTTCCTTACTTAACATCTGTTTTATCTTAAACATTATTATTATTATTATTATTAATATTATTATTATTATTATTATTATTATTAATTATTAGTTATTATTACACTATTACTATATGTAACTTATATGTATATGTAGCAATAACAAATCACCATACCACGCAACACACAACACACACACACAACAACACACCTATCACATACACACACACCATCACACACACACACAGCACACACAACATACACACACACACACCACACACACACCACACAAAGTATAGACACTTTACTTAATACATTAGACCGGCAATCAACGTACTAACTTACTGATCCACATTGACTGCTATTTATTATGATGCAACAAATGTGTAACATTTTTCTAAACGTCGTAGGTAAGACATTTACATTTTCACATGTTTAATATAAACCTTTCGTTTTTTTATGTATTTTCTTTTACGTTTCTATTATTCCTTATATTTTATTTTGTTAAAAGTTGTTATTTAATTTATTTATTATCGTTTTATTTATTTTATTTTTATTTATTTAAAATAATCTATATATTTTAAAAACTTATTTATTTTTGCTTATCTGTTTAAACATTTTGTTTACTAAAATTTTTATTCTTTTATGTTTATAACTTAAAATTTTTGCATTTTACAATACCCTAAAGCATAAATCAGTAAATCAAGTAAATCAAACCACCCAGCCACCCTCCTACCCATCATGCTATTGATCTATTGATCTAATTGATCTATTGATTCAAGTCTTATTTTTGTATAACATAACACAAAAACCTTTATTTATTTTTTTTTTGTTTATTCTGTTTAAAACTTTTTGTTTTTTACGTAAAAATTTATTTCATTGTTTATTTTTTATAACTTAAAATATTTTGCCTTTTTACATACCCTAAAGCAGTAAAACAGTAAATCAGTTAATTTAAACCACCATCCCCTTCCTCACCCACCTTCCATAATCTATTGATCTAATTATCTATGATCAAGTCATATTTTGTATAAACCTAACGTAAAAATATAAGCTCTTCATAAACATATATCATACAGTCCAACGAGTAAATACTAGTAACAAAGTTTTCACATCTAATAAAGCTAACATATCATACCTAACTAAGAATACAATGTACAAAAACAAACCTACCATACTTTACCTATGAATAAACTGATATTTAGCAAAGTTCCTACTAACAACAGTAAGTAACTAACATTACCAAAAGACGTAAGCGATTTACACTTTGTCAAGCATATCCTAACATATCAATTTATTTTTACATTAACATAGTAATATTTATCAAAAAATTTTAAGTCGAAACCCATACCTAAATATCATACACCCAACGAATAAATGCTAAATATCACAATTTCACATCAATAAAGCCGACATAACATAAGTTGAGCTAAGAACATAAACCTAACATATCATACACACGAATAAAAGCTAATATTAACAAAGTTCCCTATTTAACAGCAGTAAGTAGCTAACATTACCAACGAAACGTAAGCGAATTTACACTTTGTCAAGCATATTCTCTAACATATCAATGTTAATTTTTACATTAACATAGTAATATTTATCAAAAAAAAATTGATCTACCTTCATAACATCATACTCCCCAATCGAATAAATGCTAACATATTCAAAGTGTTCCCTCATAAAGCTGACATAACATAAGTTGAGCTAAGAACATAACAAACTCACACTCTTATACACGAATAACGCTTAAACATAAACAAAGTTCACGCTACTTAACCAACAGTAAATATAGCTAAACAATGCCTACAAATTAAACATATCCTATTCACACTTTTTCAAAGATATTCTCTAACATTTCAAATGTTAATTTAATAATTGACATAGTATATTATCAAAACTAACAAACTATTTATCATCAATCCTAACCTAACTATATACAGACCATTATTATTAATTATTAATTATTATTATTATTATTATTATTATTATTAATTATTATTATTATTATTATTATTATTATTATTATTATTATTATTATTATTATTATGCTCCGTTATAAAATAAACCGTGTAGAGCGAAGGAATAACGCATGATACTGATGGAAGATTTAAATAAACTGGGAAAGCACGGCAACTGCGCATCAGACAGAGAAAATTTGGCAACACTGCACAGCCAAAGTTCTGAGCGTAATATCGAAAAGTACCTAACATCGCATAGTAAAACTTAGCTGAACCTATTTTTTTTTTTTTATCATATCTATAACATAAAAATATTATTTAACATTGACATAGTAATATAATTTACTATAACCCAAGGTAACTATCACACTGACAAACTAATAAATGCTAACACAACAAAGTGCTCACATCAATAAAGCTAACACTGCGTTGCCTGAACTAAGAACATAATGTAAAACCACACACACACACACACACACACACACACACACACACACACACACACACACATGACAAACCTAACATATCTTATAGACGAATAAACGGCTAATATTAATAAAGTTCCTTACTTAACTATAGTAAGTAGCTAACATTGGAGCAAAACTTATACTATTCACACTTTTTCAAACATATCTCTAAAATATTAATGTCAATTAAGCTGAACGTTGTAATATTTATGAGAACTGAACAAAAATTTAACTCAACCTAACCTAACAGCCATACAACATTCATTAACAATGTAACTAAAAATTAGAAGTTTCAACATACAGCTGGCTGAAGTCAAAGTAGCAATCTCAATCTTTAATATATAATTATCAAGAATATTATTATTATTATATTAATTATTTTATTATTATTATTATTATTATTATTATTATTATTAATTCCACTAGATCTCACAACACAATAACGTGTTGCGACCATGATCGCTGCCATGTTTCACAACTAAAACTTGGCTGGTAAAGATGCTCTCTACCGTGACACCTTAAAACATTACGCAATCTTTAACAAAGAACCAAAGGGTTCGGTTTTACAACATCTGTGTATCCCTCCCTGTGAGAGGGTGGCAATACAAAGACAACGTGACTAAAGAAGTTTTCTTTCTGGATTTTCAACTCGGGCATCAGTTTTGAAGGGAAAAGATTTATCCCATCAAAGTCTATTCAAAATTATATGAACATCAATTTTGATTGAAATGGTACCATGTAAATGCGGTTCAACAATTACATGAAGGGTAAATTGTTATGCGTATAATTAAACATGTATGCAAACACACGGTACACATACAAATAACCCAAATATTCTACAGACACACAACACGACACACTATCAACAATATTTATATATATTATTAATAATATATATATATTATAATATATCTATATAATTTATACATAATATATATATAGATATATATTATATATTAATATATATATAAATTATAATCTATATATATATATTGATAGAGTTAGTAAGTATTGGTTTTCATTAATAAAGAACAGTATACCTTTTGATCTAATTATTGTAAGATATTAATATAAAGACTCACATTGCCTTCGGCTTTAATATTATTTTTTGGTTTTTCCGGGATCATTTTTTCCTTATTCACATTTTTCATATAAACATTCTTTTCTTATTATTTCTTTCAAGATTTATTATTCTCTTTATATTAAATTTGTTAAAAGTTATTTATTTATTTATTTTATTTATTATTTTATTTTTTATAAAGTTATGAGCCCTAACAGACAGCAAGACAAAACTCGATCGCTAACACCGAAGACTACATCCAAACGCCCTATGTCAATCGTTCTGAACCTTAGCGCTTAACATTATCAGCGTTCTTCAATGCCTTTACGTTCCCCGGATTTTAAGGTGTATGACAATTAGATCGCGAAGTGAACCCGCCCATCTCCTCTTGGTGGACAGATATATATATATAAGAAATAAGTTTTAAAGTCATAAGCAACTTGTCATGTTTAATTCCCTTATTACATACTTAAGAAAACTAATATCAGACATAAATTTTTAACAATAAATATCTTTACAAGATTATTAAATAAATATATTACAAGGTATTTTATAATATATTATATATATATATTATATCTAATATATATATAATATATATATATATATATATATATAAAAATATATAGTATTATGAGTATAAAGTATTATCATAACACTATTCAACTGATCACCTATTCACTGAGAGCTTTATGTATGTGATTTTTCAACACTCTCTAAACATTGCCTACCAGTCAATTAAACGAAAGACCTAAGTCAGTTTGTGACTGTTGTTCCTCAGATAGTTCTTATTCTTCAATACCACCCCGATAGCACCTATGTAAAAAGATTCTCCTCTCCTCAGATATCCATAGTATAGTTCTGTCAGGATCAATGCAGCCGTAAATACTTTCCGCTCCATTGTTTTCTAAATAGATAGATGAATGTTCTGCACGTTCATAGATTTAAGAGAGAGCTTTTTTGTCAACTGAAGTTTCAGTATCATCTAGATAGATTTTTTCTTAAATGCACAATTTCCTGGTATATAACATAGAATGAGCTACAGCTAAGTAATTACCCAGTATTTCAGTCTTCTTCATTTGCAATAATACCCTCTTGCGAACCTCAAACATATATTTCAGCCGCTGTATACCTTTAATACTGATTCTATGAGTAGTAGGATCAAATGTACATGATTCATTACACGTCTTCCATACTCGAAGTTCCATACCTACCCTGTGTGTAATTGCATACTTAGAAAGGCGAGAGTAAGTTGTCTACCATAGATACCCTCTCTTAGGCTAATAACAATCTTTCGGCTGAGTCTAATGTCGGTAGACTTAGAAGTACTCCTTGATCCATTCTTCAACGTGGTGACATACTACAGAGTAGTTCATCCGCGCTCATAAAAATACGTTTGGTAACTAGCGCATATAGGTTGATTAATACACGTAAAAAAATTTAAAATCCATCGGGTTTTCTTTATATAAGAATGAAACACCGTAGTCAGGGAATCTTGACTGCTCCATTAATGTAACAATATCTTCTATAGAAGGTGATCTGTTATATGGGTCCATGATACACACTGTAAACAACTTGATGAAAATAAATCACTTTCAAGACTGAGCACAGAACTTGTTCAACGTTTAACACGTTTAAAGAAACTATGGTTTTAAAAATGAGTTTAGAGACCTAATAACAAATAATAAAAGCCCATATTCAAATATACAGCCTATGCTTTTAAAGAGGCATGATATTTAACCAATCACATAACACTAAGCATTGATGAGATATGAGGATATTCAACCGATCTACCAGGAATAGGTTAAAAGGAGAAAAGATATATTTCGTCCAATCACAGGAAAGGCGAGAATTTCCCTCCTTTTCATCTCAAAAGGTTTCCCTGAAACAACATGTTTCAGATTAAAAGAAATTCATTTTGGTTACTGTTCGAAATTGTTATCGAGTCTTATATTTTTGAGATTCGTTTTTCAGCCTTACCCTTAGGCGTTTGTAGATATTGCGTATATCGTTAGATTATCCAAGGATTATTATATATATATATATATATAATATATATATTTATATTATTAATATACTTATATATATATATATAGCCTTAATATATATATATATAATATATAACCTATATATCAATGTCTCCCGAAGAAGGGATGCGGCGGGTCACTCGCGGTCTAATTGTTATACACCTTAAATCCGGGGAGACGTAAAGGCATGAAGACGCGAGACGTTAAGCGCTAAGGTTCGAACGCTTGACATGGGCGTTGGATGTAGTCTCTGTGTTAGCGATCGAGTTGTCTTGCTGTGTTAGGGCTCATAAAATAAAAATAAATAAAAATAAATAAATAAATAAATAACTTTTAACAAAATATAATTAAACTTAAGAAATAATAAAAACTTAAAAGAAAATAATCAGATATAAACGAAATGTTTATATTAAAAATGTGAAAGAAAAAATGATAAGGAAAAACAAAAATAAATAATTTAAAGCGACATGTGAAGATCTTTATATTAATATCTTACAAATTGATGAAATATATCTATTATTAAACCAATATTTACTACTCTAAAATATATAATATATATAATATATATATATATGAATATATATATATAATAAATATATATATATATAGATATATATATGTATATACCATATATATAATATATATATATATAATATATATATATTTGTGGTGTGTGTGTGTGTCTGATGTTTGTGTGTATGTGTGTATGTGTACGTGTGTTTGCATACATGTTTATACGCATAACAATTTACCCTTCATGTAAGTTGTTGAACCGCATTCATACCATTGTTAGAACAAAGCACCAAATGTTCATGTAATTGATACCCGTTCTTTGTTTATCCCCCTTCAAAACTAATTATCGTTTTTCATCTACGTCTTTTGAATGGCTTGGTTTGCACCTCACCATCTTTGTATTCCCACCCTCTCCATAAACAGGATAAACAGATGTTGTAACCGATACCCTGTTGTTCCTTGGTAAAGATTGCGTTAAATGTTTTAGGTGTCAGGTAGAGACATCACTATTAAACATGCAGCCATATCGTTTTAAGTTGTGAACATTGCAATGCGATTATGGTCGCACACGTCTAATTGGTATGTTCCTGAGATCTATGTGGAAAATAACTAAATGACAAATAAATATATAAACTAATTAATAATAATAACAATAATAATATAATAAATCTCAATGTGAATAGATAATACAGTTATATCATAATACATAATTAATATTTTGATCGTTTATGTATAGTAAGATTGAGATTGCTACTTGACTTTCAGCTGGTATGTTTGAAACTTCTAATTTTATTACATTGTTATATGAAGTTGTATGGCTGTTAGGTTAGGTTTGAGTTAAATGGTTTGTTAAGTTCCTCATAAACTATTACACGCTAATGAAATAATCGACACCTTATATTTTATGAGACCTATGTTTGAAAAGTGTGAAAATAGTATAAGTTTTGGCTCCAATGTTTACTAAACTTACTATAGTTATTCAGTAAGGAACTTCTTATAATATGCCGTTTATCGTCTAACATAAAAGACTCATGTAGGTTTGTCATGTGTGGGTGTGTGTGTTGGTGTGTGGTGTGTGTGTGGTTTACATTATGTTCCTTAGTTCAGGCAACGCAGTGTTCGCTTTGTATGAGTGAGCACTTTGTTGTTTTAGCTTTTATTAGTTTTCAGTGTGATAGTTACCTTAGGTTATAGTAAATTATATTACTATGTAATGTTTACAGAATTTAGTTATAGATATGATAAAAAAATAATAAATAGGTTTCAGCTAATTTACTAACCAGCGTGTTAGGTACTTTCGATAGACGCTCAGACTTTGGCTGTGCAGTGCTGCCAAATTTTCTCTGTCCTATGCGCTGTTTGCCGTGCTTTCCCAGTTTATCTAAATCTCCATCAGTATCATGAGTTATTCCTTCGCTCTGAATTGGCATGTTTTGAGACTACGGAATAATAATTAAAATAATAATAATAATAATATATATAATATAATAATAAAAATAATATAATGGTCTGTATTAATTTTAAGGTTAGGTTATGATAAATTTTGTTATAGTTTTGTATATATACTAATGTCAATATTAAATTACATTGAATGTTAGAGATATACTTGAAAAAGTGTGAAAAGGATACGTTTTGGTATGTAATGTTAGCTATTTACTGTTGTTAAGTAGGGGGAATTTGTAATGATAGCAGTTTATTCGTGTATAAGGTGTGGTAGGTTTGTTTTGTTCTTAGCTCAACTTATGTTATGTCAGCTTAATTGATTGTAACACTTTGTATGTTCGCATTTATTCGTTGGGGAGTAATTGATAGTTTAGTTATAAGGAGGAACAGATATTTTTGGGATAAGTATCATACTATGCCTTAATGTAAAAATTATACATTGCATGTTAGAGATATGCTTGGACAAAGTTGTAAATCGCTTACGTTTCGTTGGTAATGTAGTTTACTTACTGTTGTAAGTAGGGAACTTTGGCTAATGTACTAGATTTACCTCGTTCGTAAGCTTATGTTAGGTTTGTTTTTGTACCATTGTATTCTTAGTTCATGTTATGATGTAAGCTTTGAACTGTAAAATTTTGTTACTAACTAGTACTGTTATTCGTTTGGAACTGTATGTATATGTATATGAGAGCTTATTTTTAATGGTTAAAGTATATACATAATATATGCGACTTTGGCAATCAATAGATCAATAGATCAATGATCAATAGATTATGGTTGGGGTATGAAGGGTGGGTGGGTGGTTTAATTAACTGATTTACTGTTTTTTATCTGCTTTAATTGTTCTAAAAAGGGCAAAATTTTTTTTTGATTCAAACATAAAATTGAAATAAATTTTAGTTTAAACATGTTTTAAACAGAATAAGCAAAATATAAAAAAAGGTTTTGGTGTTATGTTATTACAATAAGAGTGACTGAATCAATAGATCAAAGATCAATAGATCAATAGATCAATGGACAGCGGGGTAGGAGGGTGGGCTGGGTGGTTGATTACCTGATTTACTGATTTACTGGCTTTTAGGGTATGTAAAATTGCAAAAAAATTAAGTATACAAACATAAAAATAAAGCAATTTAGTTAAAAACAAAATGTTTTTAAACAGAATAAGCAAAAATATCGTAAAGGTTTTAAAAAAAATATATAGATTGATTTTAATAAACATGCACATAAAAATAAATAAAATATAATAATAAATAAATAACAAACTTTTTACAAAATAAAATAAGCAGGCAGAATATAGAAACCGTAAACAAGAATTACAATAACAAACGAATGGTTATAATTAAACATGCTGAAAAATGGTAAATGTCTTCCCACCGAGGTTTGAGAAAAATGTTTACAGCATTTGTTGACATCATAGAAATAGCAAGTCATGTCGATCACGTAAGTTAGTACGATGATGATTGCCAGTCTAATGTATTACGTAAAGTGTCTATAATTATTGGGTGCTGTTGTGTGTCAGTGTGTGTCGTGTGTCGTGTGTCGTGTGTCGTGTGTGTGTGTGGTGTGTGTGCGTGTGTGTGGTGTGTGTTGTGTGTGTGTGTGCGTGGTATTTAGATTTGTTATGTAACATAATTACATACATGGCGGCTCGTGTAACTTGCGTGGAAAGGGGCTGCAGTATATACAATATATATATTATTTTAATATATTTAATATATATATTATATATATAAATTATATATAATATATATATATAATATATATATATATATGTCATATATATATAATTATAATAATATATTATATCACTATATATATATAAATTATTATAATATATATATATATATAACAATCTCGTAAAATATAATTTATATTTATGTGTGTGGCATAAATTACAACTTTTGTTTTTTTATTCGATTGCATCATTCGAAACATTCTGTAATTAAAAACACATTACATTTGAACTTTAGATGGAACACTAGATGGAAATATAAAATCGAATATCCTTTCTAAAATATCAATATCTGATAGGACTACCCTCATACGGACTATTACTTAATTTTTTATATTTGTGTAAATGTGTGCATAAATTATAGAACTTTTTTTAAAAATATCGATTGCATGCATTCGAACACATTCTGTAATGCAAAAGCCTAAAAAAAAAATGTATTTCAGGTGTCAGAAACGAAAAATGTCATTGCCTGTCTTTAGCGATTCTTCGCTCCTCAATCTCTCTCTCTCTCTCTCCTCTCCTCTCTCTCTCTCTCGCTCTCTCTCTCTCTCTCGCTTCGTCTCCTCGCCACGTTTCTCTCCTACTCCTCTCTCTCTCTCTCTCTCGTTCTCTCTCTCTCTTAAGTCTCTCTCTCTCTCCTCTCTCTCTCTCTCTCTCCTCTCTCTTCTCTCTTTTTCTCGAGCTCTCTCTCCCTCTCCGTCTTCTCGCTCTTCTCTATCTCTCTCTCTCAATTATGTTTTGTTTTTTTTAAAGCAGAGAAGAGAGTACTCCTCTCTCTCTCTCTCTCTCTCTCTCTCCTCTCTCTAATATATTATATAATATATATATATATTATACTATATAATATTATAATAATATTATATATATATCTAATATCTATATATATATATAACTAGTATAGTACATATAGCATAATATGATATATATATATATATATAACAACACCAGTAATTATTTCATTGGTTCTATATATTACCCTATATATATAATTATATATATATATATATATATTATTTATATAGATATAATGTATTAATATAATATGTTCATTTAATACAGTAATACTATATAATATAATGAATACAATGTAATATAAAGTATACGTTTTAATTAATCTTTACGCCTTGCACGTTTCGATTCAATAAATTTTAAAAATACACGCAATTTTAAGAAATATTTGGGGCTCACATTTCAAATTAACATCAAATGTACATGCACATCATCATCATCATCAGATTCTTAAAAAATGTAATTATTTTTTTTTTCCTTGTAAATAAATAATTTTATTTCAATATATATATTAAATTTCAACACTAAAAAACAAAAAAAACACATCCAGATCTTCTGAAGCCTAATAAAAAACTGATTTTTATTTGTCTTTAATATATGTCTTTTATATGTTACAGAAGGACATTAAAGACAACTAGCAACCCCCCTCAAGTTTGAAATGCAATTTTATAGTGAAACAACTCTGGTCATAGGTTGGCCATATACTCGTGATATATCAAAAAAAGGGCCAAACTGGCTAAGTGGCGCTGAAAAACATTAATAGGAATGTGGTAAATGTACTTTTCCTAATTGTTAAGACCTTGCTGGGTATTTGGTCTTTTTCAATAAATAAGCTTGGTCTTTTATTGAGCTGGAATTATTAGGAAAAGTCCCCAATTTTATAAGTATTGGATATATCTTGAAAAAAAATATCGCTCACATAAAATTGCTGTTGCAAAAGCATCTTTCTTATTTCTTCTCGTTAATTACTATTTTTTTATGTTATTAAATGTTTAAAAAAAATTTCTCATTCACTTATTGACAAATTTTAACTATTTAATCCATCAACTCCTATGCCTGCAATTTTAATAATTGGAGGGGCAGAAGCCGCCGGAGCCCCATATAGACGAGCCGCACTGTAAATAGCATATATAGTTTTGGATACATAATCCTAATAATCCAATTATAATAATACTAATATAATAATAATATAAAATATAATAATAAACACCTTCTGTTAAGATAAAACAGATGTTAAGTAAGAACATAAGGGGAACAAAGTAATAAAATCTCGTCACCCTTCTCATGTGTCAAAAAGATATCGGGTACAAAGTAATAAATCTCGTTACCCTTCACATGTGTCAAAAGATATTAAGATTAATGAGCCATTCCTCGAATTTCATTGGCTGTCCGTAATGGTATAGCAAATGCAGTTCTCTGATTGGCTATCCCCTGAGCGTAACAAGATTACGTAATGTATAGGTGTCTGGTAGAGAACAATTTACCAACCAATGTTCTAGTTGTGGACCTGCAGGCAAAGTGATCGCAAGCGTTATAGGTGTTGTGAGATTATTGTGAATAATAATAATAATAATATAATAATAATAATAATAATAATAATAATAATAATAATAATAATATAATAATAATAATAATATTTTGTTCGGTTGTGTATAGTAAAGAATGAGATTGCTATGCTGACTTCTGCTGGTAAGTTAAAACTTCTAATTTTAGTTACCTTGTTAATGAATGCTGTATGTTGGTTAGGCTAGGATGAGATATATTTTTGTTTAGTTTTCAATTTACCATGTTATGTAAAATTAACATTAATATTTTAGAAGATATGTTTGAAAAATGTTGTATATTTGCATTTAATTGGAAACGTTGATATATTTAACAACTGCCAACAACGTTTTGGGTATTAAAACATAGCAAATTATCAAAAATATGACTTGAATCAATAGATCTAATTAGATTCAGAAATAGATTCAATAGATCATCGGAAAGGGTGGGGAAGAGGAAGGGGCTGGTGTTGATTTACTGCTTTAGGGTATGTAAACGCAAATTTTTTATGTTATAAACATGAAAAGAATAAATTTTTTTTTTTTTTTAGTAAAAACAAATTGTTTAAAGAAAACAAAACAAAAATAAATAAAAGTTTTTTGTGTTATTTATTACAGAATATGACTTGAATCAAATAGATCGATAGATCAATAGATCAGTAGATTCAATAGATCAAATGATCAGCAGGTTGTGGGGAGGGCTGGGGTGGGAAAAAGTTAATAACCATGTAAAAGCAAAATTTAGTAAAACAACATAATGTAAAAAATAAAAAAAATAAAAAGTTGAAAAAAACAAAAGTTATAAAAGAATATAAAAACTAAAAAGTTAAAAAAAAAGTTAAAAAAAAAATAACTAAAATTAATAAAAAGTTAAAACAATAAACGTTAAAAAAAAAAAGTAAAAAAAATACCAAAAAACACAAAGATAAATGTAAAATAGAAACTTATAAAATAAATAGGACAAAACTATATTTATGTTTTTAGTTGACGTTTCTTAAAAAGAAAGACGAGATTTTGCAATTAGAAATGGCACTCTGCACTGCATCGGTGTCGGAACCAACTATGTTCTGATATATATATATATAGAATATGATATACAAATATATATAATACATATATATATATATATATATATATATATATATATATATTATATATATATATATATATTATATACCTATATGTATGTATGTGAGTGTATGTATGCTATGTCATGTATGTATGTGTGTTGTAGTATGTATGTATGTACGTAGCATGTATGTAGTTGACACCATGTATGTACAAGTATGTTTGTTGTCGCTTATAGAGACAAATTATATGTCACCTATATACTATATATATATATAATTATATATACTATCTATATATATATATATATATAATAATAGTGTGAAGTAATATATATTTCCGCTATAAATATATATAAATAGTGTTACCATGTAAGATATGTATGTATGATGGAATATGTATGTAAATGTAACTGTATGATGTATGTAGTACCTGTACGTATGTTTTGTGTGCTTATAACCAATACAATTATATATATATATACTATATATATAATATATATTATTATATAATATAATATATTATATATCATATATATATATATATATCTATAATAAAAAGAAAATAAATAATAATAATAATAAATAAAAATAATAATAATAATAATATAATAATAATAATAATAATAAATAATAATTTTGTTCTCGGGAGAGCTTAAGGATATAATATAAAATAGAAATGTTTTCTTTTGTGTCTTAGAGTTCACATTGCCTGAACTGGAAAAAGCTTGTTCTTTTATCGTCGAAATTTAACCGTCAATTAAAAAACATAATAGTTTTATATTATCAAAAGTTATTTCGTTTCTTTTTCATTCTCTTTATAATCACTGTTTAGCAATAATTAGTATCAAAATCATGTTCAGTACATATGTTTATTTACGTCAATATCCAATTTTTTTAAAAAACTGTACATTTAAAGGTAATTAAACAAGATACTTTCTCTCCCCTCATCGATTCCCAAGCCCTTTGTTCTTTTACGTCGTAAATTTTTAAACATGATAATTAAAAACCTAATTATTTTAAACAAAATGTAATTCGTTCTTTGTCAATAGCTTTGTACTGTCCAGCAATAGATTTATCAGAGCAAATTTTCTCCAGTGACCATCTGTAATGTTTTGGTGTAGTCATAAATCATAATCTTTTTAGCTTATAAAGTAATTAAAATCCTTTCTCTCCCCTCATGGATTCCCATGCCCTTTTTCTTTTACGATATAATTGGCAACTGATACCTTAACACTTTAGGCGTATAATGATTGAAACTATCCTTTGTTCTTTTCTTTAGTAACAGCTGCGGGTGTCATAAATTTACACCTGTCAGTTCTTTCTCTGTTTCACACCCTTCTACAACCCTTGCCTCTTCTCCCTCTTTTAACTCTCCTCTCTCTCTCCTTCTCTCATTCCCCTCTTTTTACTTTTAAGGCAGTAGGATGCCTGCACTTGGACTGTGAAGACGTACGAATGCAGCGGGCTCTCACGAAGGGGCGGAACCGGCGCGAAAAAATAATTTGCATGTATGCGCGCGCAACGATTTGCTTTGTTACCACCCTGCGAGACATGTACTTTCCTTATCTTGACGTTCGGTCTGTCGTAATATATATATATATAGGATACTACTATATACTATTTATATATTATATACCTTAGTAATTATTTATTCATACTTATTTATTATATATATATATATATATATATATAAATATTATATATTAATATTGCGGGGTGCGGGGTGCGGGGTGCGGGGCGTGTGAGTGTACGTGTGCGTGTGAGTGTGCGGGGCGTGTGAGTGTACGTGTGCGTGTATTCTCTCATTGCATGACGTATTCTCTAAACATGCATATAGTATATAATAAATATATATATATACATTATATATATGATATATACGAAATCTATGAAGTTTCGACTAAAATGGCTATAAAGGAATTATCATAAAAACCAAAAGCTATTTGGAGACCTCGTTTAGGTTGATTATCAAGATTTTGAAGCTTAGGCGTATTAGACTGATCGACTTTAAATATTTAGGTAGGATTACACTTGTATTTCTGTCACAGGTTATTAAATAATATTTACGCTCATTACTTATGTCGACTGTTACTACTGATGACTAAATTTTCTTAAGTATGCAATATCATAAACGCTAGTTAATTATAGTAATTTTGTAAATAATTGATAAAGATGTAACATTTCTTTACTCCTAGCTGAAAGAGTTATTGAGCGTTTAATATTTATTTGCTAAAAACGGTCAATTTTTTCGACGAGCATATAGAGATATTAATTAGGTGTTTGTGGGAATTGGATTCGCTCACAATTTGGAGGTCCCACAGAGATATTTTTGTCTCTGGGGTTAGTTACAACCTTTTCCCAAATAATTTAAATTTATTTTAAAAAAATGGTACCTATATGAATATCTATCCAATTATATATTTATGCATCTAATTTATTTAAAATATTTCGGTATCATATTTGTTTAATATGTTTAAGGTAAAAGAAAAAATGACTAGTGAAGGGAATCAGGAATTTCAAAATTTAGGGACCAATGTACTGTAAGTAAGGCCTGAAGATGGTTTCAAGAGGGATGAATTGGAAGAAGATTTATCGATTCTCTAGGAAGAATTGCCGTAACCTCAGAAAACAGTGCAAAGAAGGAAAACTTTCATTATCAACAATGAATCTGATATTTCAAATGAATAAAGTAAAATATGATAAAAAATTAAGACTATCGCGGCTACCACCTTAAGTTAGCTCCGTAAGTGTAAGTTCTAGAAACGATGAACGCACGTTTCCTACTTCTATTGTAAGTACTTCTGGTTGTACAGGTGGATGTCAGACAACAACAGTATATTTTGTTCCTATTTGTAGTACAACTTCTTCCGTTACTCAAGTGTACCCTCACCCATTTTCAAATCATCATACCCTACCTACAACTGCACAATTATCATATTTTAATACTACTATTAATCAAAATACTTCATTGCTACGAGAGTACCGTATATGTCATTTCTTTCAGGGGGAAATGTACCAGAAATATCTGTATTTCATGAGTCAGGTTTGCAGTTTCCAGATGAGTATTTAATAAGATTTAAAATTTTTTGCAATACTAAATATGGTTCAGATAGGCAATATTGGTTAATGTCCCTTGAAAAAAAACTTAAAAGTAACTTTTTGACGTATTACAAGATGAATGGTGATCATACTTCAAATTATAACATCATGAAAATCAAATTTTAAGCTATTATAAAATCACCAAAGAATTAAGAAATATGCAGCTGGTATCCTTTGCTTTTGTAAAGTATAAAGGTGAGAAAATTCATGATTATATGGGCAAAGTTTGATTTTTGTTTACAAAAATATATCCTAATATAGATCCAGAGACCTCTGGTAAACATTAAGAAATTAAGAAATACTCTAAAATAGAAACCAAAAAAAGTAGTAGAATTAATTATTTAGACATGAAATATATGTTTAACATAAAAATGTCATACACTGCCATTCGAAATTTTGTGCTTCCTTTGGAAAGTTGTAATGAGGCACTGGTTTCCTAAAGCAGTTCCACCTATTCTTCTTTTTAAGAAAATAAAAGTGAAAAGAAAGTAGTTAGTATTGCGCGTCCCTGAGTAAAATTTATCAATAGCAGAAATGTAAGTCAGGTAAAAGGTGAACTAAAGAAAAAATTTTGCCTTATAATAAATTAAGCCATGTATCAGAAAATCGTTTCAAAAAACTTTGTGGTTTGTGTTACAAATGTTGATCAGATTCTTACTTGATTTGAGAATGTAAAGAAAAACAAAAACTTCAATGGAAAAAAAAGTTAATAAAATGGAAATCCCAGTCTGTTAATATTGCGACAAAATAGGACACATTGCCAAGTCTTGCTGGTTTGCAAATCCAGAATTAAGGCCCAAGAAAAAAGAATTGGATGAGCATCTGGAAAGCAGAGAAGACAACAGGACCTTACAGGAAAACTAGTAGCACCTAAGGTAAACAGTGGGGTTACCTTAGCTGTAGGAAAATATATTAAGTACATTGGTGACGAAATCGATAGCGAAATCCCAGGTACTAAGGTAAACAAAGAAAAACCTCTCGCTGACTGTGATCTTGAAGAAGCAACAGATATAAGTGAATATTCTTTTCCAAAATATCCATGGAATTGGAGGTAAGAGGTTTTGTTTGCGAAAGTAAATCGGCATTAAAAACCCTAAACTGTGGAGGTTAAAAACTCTTCCTGTAGCCCTTTGTGGCATAACATGTCAAACGTTACTAGATAGTGGATCCATAAAAAAAAATATTGGAAATGATTTTTTAAATTAGTTAGCAACCGAAATGAGAATTGACTTAGAAAATAACACCATATTTTTAGAATTTTATATAGCTAATATTAGGTTTTCTGATGAATTTACGATATTGTCAAACACCCTAAGTTATTCACTATATGTAGGTGAGTTTTTTTTTTACTAAGCATAAAATCATACTGAATGTGATTAAAAATAAAATAATCCACCATGGTGGTTGTGAAGAAACTTTTTGTAAAATTTATTTTCGAAAAATTAAAATTTAGAAAAGTCTTACACGAAATGCATTGTATTTTGGGAGAAGATTTTGAAAAAGATAAGATAGTCGTAAAATTTGAAATACCGGATATGTCGATTGACATTGTTGAATACGAGATATTTGTTTGTGAACCATTGAATGAGACTAGGTTTTCTTTTATACCAGGAACAGTTAAAGATAGAATTTCTTAAAGTAAAAAAGTTAAATACGTAACTACTACTAATGAAAAATGGAGAAAAGGTAGGAGTTATTAAAACTCTTAACAAATAGTAAGCCCTTTTAGTTTTAAAGAAAAGAATAAGGTATTTGTTAATGGTGGAGATTCAGAAAATTTAAATTTAGCTAAGAACGATTGTCAAAAGGCTTCAGAAATCCCAGAGAAATGGACATTGAAAGAGTTTAAAGAAAAAGTAATTTATATCTATTTGAATGAACAACAACAACAAATCTTTTGTGGGGAACACACAGATCTGATTACAATAAATGAGGAAGATTTGAAACAAACAGCCTCATTAACAAAATTTAAAATTGAACTTTTTCCGGAAGCTACTCCTGTATATAACAATCCAAGGCATTTTAGCTTTATCGTTACAACTTCCATTCGTGAGGAAATTGAAAAATTAATGGCAGATAGTATAATAGAAAGATCCAAATCCGATTGGAATAGCCCTCTTTTCCCTATTTTTAAATCTGATTTAAGTTTACGATTGGTTGCAGATTATGGATCGGCAAACAGAAGGATCAGAGGAGACTTTTTTCAAATTCCCAATCTTCAAAATACGATTTAAAATTTAAAAGGATCAAAAGTCTTTAGTTCAATATATCTTTGTCAAGCGTATTATCAGATAAAAATTAAGGAGATTTCACCAGTTTTTCAGTTCCAGGAATAGGGTCATTGGTTTCAGATAACGAGTTTTGAATTGAAAACTGCCCCGTCATGGAGTTAGCTCTTGAAGAATATCTGACCTCTGAAATACAAAATTACCAAAGAAAAAGCAATGTTTTTTCCTTAAATAAATTCCTAAAAAATAAGTTGTCTTCATAATTTTTGGTACATTGTTACCTAGTTGCTATATTGTTGCACTCCAAGAATTTTGAAAACCTTTGAAATTGCTTGACCAAGTGTTGACTAGATTCAGAAAGAGGCGGTTAAAAGTAAAGCTATCAAAATATACTTGAGTAACACCTGAAACGGAAATTTTGGGACAGGATGTTAGTGAGAAAGGACTGTAGAAGAATAAAATATATTTTGATCAGGTAAAAAAGGATGAGATTGAAATTATCAAGACCATTGGTGATTTACGTACTTTCCTGGGTTTAACCTTTAGGAAAGACAATTTATGAGATGTGCTGTTGAAATTGTCAAATCACTAACAAAAATCCTTGGGCAATCAAGAAAACTGACAATTGATTGGATTATGAGCAAATATAGGAATTTCAAAATTTAAAATCTTTCGCTTTTGAAAACAACACTTTGTATTTTCCAGATTATAATAACGAACACAAATTGATAGTTGCCACAGATGCTTCTAAGGAAGTGCCGGATCGGAACTGACGCAACACCAAGTAGGTGGGGATGGGAAACTAAAACTGAGAACAATAACTTTGGCTAGCATGGCGTTCTATAAGGCACAGGAAAACTATAGTGCCAAAGATCGAGAGTTAGAAGCCATCAGATGGGGGATAAACACATTCAAATCTATCCTTTTAGGAACACCCTTTATGTATATAAAAGCTATTGTTAAATCGTTCGCGGGCAATTTAGTAACCAATATGTTCACTATATATATATATATATAAATATATAATATGTTATATATATATATATATATATATATATATATATATATATATATATATATATATATATATATATATATATATATATATAGTATAATATATATATATAGTATAACTATATAATATATATATATTATATATATATATATATACTATTAATTATCACCCTTCTTTCCTCAAGACTGGGGGTAAGGTTTTGCGTAACATGCACCGGAAACCAGAAAAGTAAGTAGAAGAATATGACGCAAGTCGAAAAGAAAGTCCAGCCTTACCTGCCACTTTATACCTTTTAGTGAGAACTTGTCGCAGTCAGAAATCCGCCCTACGAGCTTTCACAGGCACCGCGACAGATCCTCACTATGGGCATCTTCTTGTAGTGTGGATCATCTGGCCAGGTGGGCCACAACCATTTACTCCCCCTCACAAAACCCGCAATTCACTTCCTATTATGCACCTTTTTCTCTGCCTCTGCCAATCTCATATTTCTCTTCCTCCAGGAATTCCTTTATCTGCTCAATTCCACCTTTCCTTCGTTCTCGCTAAGTCGGTCGATTTCCGCATACTCACACTATACATCCGCTTAACCAACCGACTATCATCCATCTTTCACATGGCTAAACCATCTCAACGTATTTCTTTATTCTCTCATTTACCCTTTCTCTATCACCACCTCTCTAATATTACGTTCTATCTCATTTTTATCAATTTCTTCTATCCTATATTTACACCCTAAGATTGTTCATCTGTCACGCATTCTCTTTATTATGATCTACACCTCTTATTCTTATTCTTAGGCTATATACACATAACATAGGTAACAACATAACTACCCTCTGTAGCCTGCAACTCAACTGTCCTCTATAATCACCATCGATTTAACTGCTCACACTCCTGCATTCACACTTTCCCTATTACACTCTGCCTCATTCAGTTTTCCTTTATCATCAAACATCATATCCTAAATATTTAATCCGACACTGTTCCATATGCTCCATCTAATATAACTTAACATCAAGACTGTCCTCACTCACAACCATAACCTTACTCTTATCTACGTTTACTTTCAAACTCCTCCTTTTACACACCCTGCCAAATCTCTCTACCAATCCTCTCAAACTCTCTACCTAGTTAGGAGACTTGCATCTTGTTTTTTTATTGTCAAAAATAGCATAATTCCTAAATTTTCTATTGATATGGTCATTAAAATCGAATTAAATAAGTATATAATTAAAATTGGTAAAATAGTGCATTTAAAACAAGTAAGGGTTGTATCATGGATGGTATAGAATAATTTTACAAAAAATTGTCTAAGAATGAACAGTTTACGTATAAAAATTACTGATAGGAAAACATGATAATAATAAAAAGTGAAATAACTAAAAAAAATTTGATTACAATAACATAAATTTGTCACCAAAAGAGTTTGGTTTTAATCGTGTGATAATTATGGATTTCCATATCGAATATGCAAATAAGCTTTTGAATATTATTATTATTATTATTATTATTATTATTATTATATTATTATTATTTTATTTATTTTCCATTATTTTATATTATTATTATTCCTTTAGTATTAATATTTTTATTATTATTATTATTATTATTATTATTATTATTTATTATTATTATTATTATTATTATTATTATTATTATTATTATTTTTATTATTATTATTATTATTATTATTATTATTATTATTATTATTATTATTATTATTATTATTATTATTATTATTATTATTATTATTTTTATTATTATTATTATTATTATTATTATTATTATTATTATTAATTATTATTATTATTATTATTATTATTATTATTATATTATTATTATTATTATTATTATTATTCGTCTTCTTTTCCCAAGACTGGGGTTAAGGTGCGTGACATGCATCGGAAACAGAAAAGTAGTAGAAGAATATGACACAAGTCAAAAAGAAAGCCAGCCTTACCGCCCCTTTAGTACCTATTAGTGAGAACTCGTCGCTGTCAGAAAATCCACCTTAGAGCTTCACGGGACTGCGACGGACCCTTACTATTCCATCTAATCAGTGTGTGGTTCATCACTTTTCCAAGGTGGGCCACAACAATACCCCTTCACAAAACCCCGCCATTCACTTCTATTATGCAACTTTCTTCTCGCCTTTGCCAAACTCACATTGCTCTCCTCCAGGCATTCCTTTACTGACTCAATCCACTTTTTCTTCGGTCTCCCAGTCGGTCGATTCCCAACGCACTCACCACTATACATCCGCTTAACCAACCGACTATCATCCATCCTTTCCGCATAGAAAAACGCTACGTACTTTCATTTATTCTCTCATTTATTACTTTCTTCACACCACATAACTCTCTAAGTCTAATACGTTCATTCCTCATTTTATCAATTCTTTTCACACCTAACACGCCCCTAAGATTGTCCATCTGAACACATTGAACTTTAGATCTATACCTCTTATTCCAGACCATAGTCTCACTACCATACATTAACACAGGTAACAACATACCCTCATGTAAGACCATGGAGTACTCAAAACTTAAAACTTACCCCTTTCACATCCACCAGCTACCTTCCTGCCATTCACAGCTTTCCTAATACACTCTGCACAATCTGTTCCCTTTTCATCCAACATATATCCTAAATATTTAAACTCAGACACTTGTTCCAGCTGCTCACCATCTAGCATAACTTCACACCGAGGACTGTCCTCACTCACAACCATAACTTTACTCTTATCTACGTTTACTCTCAAACTCATCATTTTAAACACCCTGCCAAATCTCTCTACCAATCCTCTCAAACTCTCATTAGATTTACCACACAAAACCAAATCATCCGCATATAATAAGTAGGGAACCCTCCACTCTCTTCCATTCTCCACCATTCTAACACCATCCCCTGCCACCACCACCTAATTCTTTTATAACCCCATCCATATACAAATTGAATAACCAAGGGGATATAACATCTCTGCCTCACTCCGCTATTAATACTAAACCAATCACTTTCGACACCATTTATTCTTACACACGCTTCACTATCCTCATAAATACTTTTGACTCCATTCAGAAGCATACCACCAACACCATATATCACTAACACCTGCCATAGAGCTTCTCTTAATCCTATCATATGCCTGTTGCAAATCCATAAAACCTAAATACAATTTATTCTTCTTCTCCCTCATTTTCTCAATAATTTGTTTTTCCAAGTAAAGATTTGATCCACACATCCTCTACCACTCCTAATACGCACCTTGTTCTTTAAATATCTCAGTCACTCGACGTACCTTTTCGACCAAAATACCAGCATTTATCTTCCCTTACAAACTCGATAAACCAATTCTCCTATAATTCCTACAGTCCCTTATCTCCTTACCCTTATATAAGTACTATTACTGCTCTTTCTCCAATCCCTCGGATCTATACCCCCATAAACGCTGTTCTTACAGAACTTCCAATCAATCATCATAATCTCGCCTTTATTATTTGATCATTTTTCACCAGTAATTTTATCTATACTTATTTACCAATTCTTCAACTTTCTCACTCTACCCCATTACCTCCACCTTACCAATGATATCATCCCCAACAATACCTATTCGCTTCTTGCGCACCATCAAGACCACACCACATTCACCATCATCTCCCTCATTAATACCAATATTATACAGATTTTCGAAGTGTTCCTCCCACACTCTCCACACATCCGTTTCATCAGTTTCGTAGCACTATCCCTATTCATTATTCTAAGAGATTTCCCTTATTCTCATTCTTTAAATTTCGTGCTTCTTCAGAAGAGCTTCCTATTTCCTTGTAGGTCCCCATTCATTCCTTCCATACTGTTCTTTAACTTTTTTCTCCTTTTTCCTCCTTATTATAATTACAAATGATCTTTCTTTTGAAACTTCCATCACTGGCTTTTTAGTACAGTTCAACACGCTCTTTTTTTTAACTTTAACGCTTGCATCACTCTTCATCTCCTCTCACTGTTACATACTTATTTCTACTTTAGCACACCCACGTACTTCCTTTGCACTGCTAACAACCGCTTTCTTCATTTGCTTTCAGGTTTGTTCAGTTTCAACTTGTTCACATTCAACTGAATTTGCTTGCGAGCGCTCTTAAATACTTTATCTTATTACCTTGTTCACTTAACTTCTCATTCTTAATTCTACTCGCTTCCTTCCTTATCACCTTCCTCTCCATCCAAGCCCCCACTAACTTAATTTTACATAAAACAATAATGATCAGATAATCCCCTCACTGATTTAACATCCAACACATACTTCAACATCTCCTTCTTCACCAGCACAAAATCAATCATACTTTTCGCTTCGATACCACCTCTACCTACACCAACTCTAACATACTTATGAATACTCTTGTGTTTAAAGAAAATATTACTTACACACATACATTTCTCCTCACAGAAATCAATCACCTTCCTACCATTCTCATTTTCTCCAGACACCCAAAACCCACCTGTTATATCATCCCTTTTATGATCACCTATCCAACCATTTAGGTCACCCAACACCAGTGCCGGATTAAGACATTGTGGGGCCCGGGGCCATTTGAAATTGCGGGGCCCTTTTCCATAAATAATGAAAATAAAGATTAAATTTAATTTTGAAAGACATAAATAATTTTCCATAAATAATGAAAATAAAAGTAAATTTAATTTTAAAAGACATATATATTATCAAAACGTCACATTATTGCAGCATCACACAAATCATCAAAATATGTATGTGCTACTTGACATATTAGCGTCAAACATCATCAAAGCAGAATTTCATACAATTAATACATCAATACATACTACTATTATATATATATATATATAATATAAATATATTTATATATATATTATATATATATATATATATATATATATATATATATTATATATATATATATATATATATATATATATATATAATACTAATCACTACAGTGTTCCAGTATAATCAAATACATGCTTATCTAATATACATTATATTATATATATATTATATATATATATATATATTATATATATTATATATATATATTATATATATATAATATATCTATTATATATATAATATAATTATATATTATATATATATGATATATTATTATATAATAAACTACAGTGTTATTCAATACGAGTACTAATCAAATATTTTATCAACTCTACGTCTCTACAGTGGCTTTTTTCTTGCCTTACGTTCTGAAAATTCATCAAAGTCAATGACTCCTGTGAGATCAGACTCGATGGCGAATAGGATAAATCGCGGCAATTTTTCTTGACTACAGGGTAGATTGCATAATAATTTTTAAACTCTTTTTAAAACGGGAAAAAAGTCGCTCCGCCTTCGGTATTAGCCACAGGAAGCGTTAGGTAGATTCGGTATGAAATGTCAACATTTGGAAAGTTTGCGATAATACCGCCTCCACTAGTACACCGTAAATGATTCAAGAAACACATAGGAGAAGACTAGTCATCAATCTCAGCAAGCTCAGAACAATCAGACAAATAGTTTGAAAATTGAATTAATTCATCTGTAAAATCATCCACATTATCAAAGTCCAATGGGTATTTTTCCTTCATGTTTTTGCGGCTTCTCTTTATTTTATACAAAAATCCAAAATTAGCTTTTAATTCCGAATAAACTTTTTTCCTTCTTATTAGTTTAGTATTCAACGAATCCAAAATTACAAAGTAAGTTTTCACTCTAAACTGGTCCTTTCCTGAAAATATATGATCATTCTCACTTTTCGGTTGTCTTTTTGTTTCTGAAGAATAACTATAGTCTTTTACAAGAATTTTAGCTTTTGTCTCAAAATCCTGAAATTTGTCTCGAATTGAAGCGATGAAGATACTAAACTGTCGTACAAAGAAACGCAGGTTGCAAGTTCAATATGTGTTGCTGGAGAGATTGACTTGCGGCATTAAACCGATGAAGTAAAGAGTCCCAGAGAATGCAAAGGAGTGCTGTTTCAAATTGTTTCATTTTTGAATGGAGCCATGATGATTCAATTCTTGTGGCTTGTGTTTGATTCTCATCATCACGTGTTTTCATCAATGCAGAGCAGATTTCTGAGTAGTTTTCGCGCAATGCACGTGTTGCATCATTTCGAACAGACCATCATGTAACTTACAGAGGCTTCACAACAGTTCCCTTAATTACTGATACCATATACCCCATCTATGTGTAAATGAAGAAAAAAGTTGTACAATGCCTGAAGAAATCCAAAAAATGAAACAGCATCTAAACAGCATTCTGCAGCATATGAACCAGGGGCGTATATATAGGGTAGGCCGGGTAGGTAGCTCCTACCCAATATTTTTTAGGTTTTAAATAATTGAAATTAAATTGTAAAAGTATACTAAATTATTAAAATTTTATATATAAGTTAAAAAAAGAAGCTATTTTTCATCATAAATTAAAAGAAAAACAACCACAATAATAATAGCTATAATAATAATTGAATTCTTTAGAAATTCTCGCTCCTACTCTGATCTTAGGAGTAAAAATCTTAAACACCGGGCGGACGAATGACGTCATTTTTTACGTCAACTTATAAGGTGGCGGGCTAGTCTGTCCTACCTATAATAATCGATAAAATAATCGATAATATATATGAAACTTTTCGTTCTCTTCCCGTAAATATTTACGAAATGTGTGGCTTGGTCAGTTTGTTTTGAAATTTTTTATAAAATGTGTTTTATTTTTCTGATAACGAATATTAATTTTATATAACTTTATTTAAGTGTATTATAGCCATATATACATAAATTAATGCAATAATGCATAATGGGAGTAAGTGTGATTTTAATATTAAAGAAAAAGCTTTAAAAACTTATCTATAAAACGACTGCTCTATTTTAAAAAAATAGGCCTAAGAAAATACTCAATTGGAATGTGATTTAAAATTAAGTATTTGTAAATATAATGTAAACCAGCTTTTCAAACAAATAAATAGGTACGTATTATAATATTAAAATATGTTTTCGATGTTTTCGTTAGTATATATATAATATAAAATATATATATTATATATATTACTATATATATATATATATATATATATATATATATAATATATATATATATATATATTATATATATATATATAATCTGTATACAAAATGTATTTATATATATATATATATATATATATATATTATATATATTATATATATTTAATATATATATATATATAGTTATATATAATATATATAATATTATCTATATATATATATATATAATATATATATATTTATATATATATATTTTTATATATATATATATATTATATATATATATATATATATATATATATTATATATTATAATATATATATATATATATATATATATATATATATATATAAACTCTGCCTACCCAAGTGTATTCTTCCAGGTACGCCACTGATATGAACCCACTAAATTCAAGGAGTGTGCAAAACAAGGAACAAATTCAGCTGCTGGGTTTTCTTCTTTGATTATAGCTTGAACACCTTAGTATTTTCCTGCCATGTTACTGGCATTGTCGTAGCTTTGACCTTGACAGTAACCTATTGGAATCGTGTTTACTTTTAAAGTTTCTAAAATAACTATCATGACCAGAAATGTTTATAAACTGTAAAAAACGTTCAACTGGTTTACCGCTGCTTTTCACATAGCGCAAAATAAAAGTTAATTGATCACAGTGAGAGATATTTGACATCGAATCTACGCTAATACTATAGTATTTTGCAATTTTTACCTCTGACACAATAGTAGCAAAAACCTTCCAAGCCATCAATTGAATAAACTCATTGTATGTTGTAGAAGACAGGTATGAAACATTACCTTTACCAACATTTACGAAGCGAGATAAATGACCTGCTGAAAATGGATCGAACTCTGCCAAAAGCTCAATACATCCAAGGAAATTGCCATTTTGAGGATAGCTGATCATTTCATTTTCACCTCTAAAAGCAAGTCCACGTTGTGCAAGAAATTTCAAGACAGCAACAATACGTAAAACATTTCTCCAGTATTCACATTCTTTTTCATACTGGGTGTGCAGCTGTGAATCAATATGTACTTGTTTTCGGGCTAATAATGTAGATTGGATAATACTATTTCGATGAGCATCACTATTCTCATGTTCCAAAATACGGTTAACATGTTTCCAGTCATTAAATCCTAGAGTGAAGTTACTGTCCTTGGTATTAAATAATTTGCACACAGAACAGTACACTTTACCAGACGATTCTGAAAACAATAGTTAATGGTCTCACCATTCGTAAGCTGTCGAAAAATTGTACTGGGATTCAAATAACGAGTTCTTCCATCCTCATAAACTCTTACTGATTTTTTGAAATTAGTGTCTGCATCCACTTTTTGTTCAATAATTTTGTTAATAAATGATGAACGGAATTCATCAGTTATAATGCCAGGCCATGTTGCAGGGTCTTCGTATTGTAGAGTATGAGTAGTAGAACTAGGTGGCACTTCTGCTTCTGTACAGACTAAAGCTTCAGCAGAATCATCATCAACTTTACCCGAAGTGTCTTAAACAGCTAGAAATATAGGAGTAATTGTACATTCCGAAGCTGTACTACAACTGCTGACATTCTCAGTTAATCCCTCAACATGTGAGTCAGCTGTAGCTGTCACAGACGTTTTAAATATGTCTGCTATCTTCCGAGTACATCCCACATGCTTCAGTCGCCTTTCTTCTTTTTCTGCCTTATTTTTCCGTTTTTGCGCTCCATTTGTGTACCTTCTACCGATATCACGATCTCTTGCAGCCATTTTCTATCTCTGAAAATGAGCCTATAACGTTTGAAGCTCTGTATTCGACGAACTATAATCACCAAATGACAAAATTTTAAAAGTAAGCTGAAAACAGAAGTGTTTCGTTTCGGAACGTTCTGACTCAGAACGTTCCGAAACGTTTTATTTCGCAGAACTTTTTCGAATTCGTTCTCAAAGAAATGCAAGAAAGTTTCATAATAATTATTATTTTATATATATAAATATATATATATATATATATATATATATATATATATATATATATATATATATTATATATATATATATATATATATATATATATATATATATATATATATATATATATATAAAAGACATTATAAAAATTTCTTGCACAGCCTTGAACACGCATTCGAACGAGTTCTTAAGCGAAAATATAACGATTTGGAACGTTTTTACTTTGTTTCTTACACGTTCGAACTTTGATTTTGTGCTCAAAGAGATTCAAGACATTTTCATATTTTTTTAATATATGCATTTATAATATATATATATATATATATATATATATATTATATATATATATATATATATAATATATATATATATATATATATAATATTATATATAATTATATATATTATATATATATATATATCTATATATATATATAATATATAAATTATATATATATATATATTTAATATATATATATATATATTATATATTATATATATATATATATTATATATATTTATTATATATATATATATAATATATATATAATATATATTATATATATATATATATATATATATATAGGCAGCATCCCGAAGAGGCAGGCAGTACTAAACTATTAACTCACCAGTGAAATAAACTAAATTTTTGATCTCGGCGAAGCAATTTCATCGATGAAACTTTACAAAAAATATATATTTTATTCTAATATTATTAATAAACCTTAATATTAATATAATCTAAACCTCGCAAGTGCACACGTGATTGGCCTTGAATCATGCATTAGTTGACGATAGCAAAAGTTGCCAAAATAACTTATTTTACGTTGAGAAAATGTTAACTTTTCTTTTTATATCCTTTTAGGGGGTTCGAGCCGACGGGGGACAGAGGGGGGACAAGTCCCCCCGTCGTCCCCCGGAGGCCGATTCAATCTTGCATCTTTAATTTTTACCCGTCGGGTATGGTTTGTTATACAGAAAAAATTCTACATTTGGCAACTTTCCGCGCTCCCTCCGACTACTACAGCTTCTTCGTTTTTTCAAAAAACTGTAATTTTTTCACATTTTTAACAAATTTAAATTTTTTAAATTCAGTTATTTATTTTTTCTGTGAAAACAATCTTGTTCTTATGCTCCTCATTAACATAGTGACCTATATTCCTCGGAAAGCTTGTAATAGTATTTTGTGACATGCTTGCTTTCGGGATGCTGGACATATATATATATATATATTATATAATATTAAAATATATAATAATTATATAATATAATTTAAAATATATATCTATATATATATATATTATTATAATATATAATATTATATAATATATAATATATATATATATATTATATACGGTCCCACCACACTCAATAAACTAATTTCTCTGTATTTTCTGTCTCCCTTCATAATACTTTTACATTCTATTTCCCTTACCCCATATATATATATATATATTATATATATATTATATATATGTAGTATATATATATATATATTATATATTATATATATATATTATATATATCTATATATATATTATAATCATATATATCGATATATTGGAATCAGTGGAAATACTGGCATATCACAAAAACCAGAAAGTAAATACTGTGAAACTTTGAAATATTGTGAAAAATCATGCTAAAAATAGGTTTACAGGTGCACTTGAAGCCGGGTTTAAATGAAAGATTCAAAAAACAAAACTTTGACACAACAAAGTTTTTTCTGGGCCCCCTAAGGGCCGGGGCCTGGACATGGCCAGTTTGCCCATTGGGTAATCCGGCCCTGCCCCAACAATCATCCTGAACCTCCTACCATCCATCAAAACATCATTCAGATTATTCATAAAATCGCACTCTCTTCAACATCATCCTCAGAAGGACCATATGTCACAACCACACATAAACTTGACCTTTTCAACAAATTTAACATTAAAAATTCTAGAACTCGCACACACAAAGTCTACCATAAGCTCTGTACCACAGGACACTCATCAGAAATTGCAACTCCTTCTCCTCTCCCTCCTCTCATTCCTTTCCACACAGCACAACACAACATTTCACACCACACCCCCTTTTCATCATTTCCTTTCAATCTTGTTTCAGTCACAATGAGGAAATCAAATTTCCCTTTCTAAATACATGCCATCACTCATCTGCTTCTCTTTCGTCACATTTATTCCCTGACATTCATGTCCCATACGATTCACATTTTTTTTTCGCGAAAGATAGAAGGCCGCTTTGGCGGTGATCGCGACCTTCTCCGCGGGCATGCATTAGAATCCTAGGCAAAGATAGTGATAGTGGGGCGCCAAACCAAACTATCACCGTCCCTTAGTCGCCTTCTACGACTCGCAGGACATAAGATGTGGCAATTCTTTCTCCCAACACATAGGGATATAAGGAGTAGGGATGTCTGTAAGATGTTATACTAAAGAAGAGGGGTGTGGATATACAGTAGTGTAATGATATGTTCATAAATGATGGGGCCAGTAATATGTTGCCTGGAGGATGAGGGTGTAAAGAATATGAACGCAAAAGAGAAAAATCGAAACCATCTAGGTACTGAAAATAACACCATATGCAAAATTGGGAGGTAATTTTCACATCGATCCGAGTATGCCTTATACCTCTCTCGCTCTCTCTCCTCTCTCTCTTCTCTCTCTCTCTCTCATCCTCTCTCTCTCTCTCTCTCTATCTCTCTCCTCTCTCTCTCTCTCTCTCTCTCTTCTCTCGTGTCTCTCTCTCTCTCTCTTCTCTCTCTCTCTCGTTCCTCTCTCTCTTCTCTCTGTCTCTCTCTCTCTCTCTCTCTCTCTCTCTCTCTCTCTCTCTCTTCTCGTCCTTCTCTCACTCTCTCTCTCTCTCTCTCGGTCTCTCTCTCTCTCTATATATAATATATATATATATATATATATTATATATATATATATATTATATATAATAATATATATTATATATATATTATATATATATATATATATATATATATATATATATATATGAAAACGTCAAAGAAGTTACCCAGATATCTCGAAAAAACTAAGAAGGTACAAGAAAACTGATAACAATATAGGAAATCAGCATATGAAATTTGAATGGACAATGAAAAAAAAAATTATTTTCTATTCTTTTATTTTTTTTTTTTATATATCCCAACTACGATGGTACAAGAAAATAATAACATATTTAGAATCACCGTATGAAATATGTATGAAAAAAGATTTTTTTTTTTTTAACTAAAGGAAAAATACCCAGGCGTATAACGCAAAGATGCAAAGAGGTCGGGTCCCTCCGCCTCCTGGGGGACGACGGGGGTAGGACTATTCCCCCCCGGGGAGGGTCTCCGGAAACCCTCGGCTCTTTTTGTTATTTGGGTGTCGCGGAGGTTCCTCCGCCCTTCCCCTCGGGGTATGGAAAAACGTCCCCCCCTCTGTCCCCACCGTCGGATCGGGAAGGCCCCCTAAACAAAAAAATTTATAGTCGCTGATTCCAATATTTGTTATTAGTTTTCTTTTACCTATCGCATGAATGAGTAAAAAAATTACAAATAAAATATAATTTTTTTTTTCATTATTTTCGCATACACAAATTTCATACGCTTGATTCATTATGTTATCAGGTTTTCTTGTACCTATCTTAGTTTTCGAGATATCCTGCGGGTAACTTCTTTAGGTTGGGGCTCTCTCTCTCTCCGTCTCCTCCCTCTCTCTCTCTCTCTCTCTCTCTCTCTCGTCTCTAACCTTCTCTCTCTCTCTCTCATCTTTCTCTCTCTCCCCTCTCTCTCCTACTCTCTCTCTCTCCCTCTCTCTCTCTCTCCTCTCCTTCTCTCTCTCTTTCTCCTCTCTCTC
>JABUQX010073651.1:2500-16455 GCA_015478945.1 Trachelipus rathkii
TATTTGCCCGTTTGGACATTTGGTCTTTTGAACTGTTTGTCCGTTCGAAAATATTTGGTCTTTTTGAGCTATTTGTCCGTTCGGAAATTTGGCTTTTTGAACTATTTTCCGTTCGGACATTTGGTCTTTTGAACTATTTGTCCGTTCGTACATTTGGTCTTTTTGAACTACTTTGCCTTCGGACTTTGGTCCTTTTTGAACTATTTGTAAAGTTGGAAATTTTGGCTCTTTTTGAACCTTGTCCGTTGGACATTTGGTCTTTTTGACACTATTTGTCCGTTCGGACATTTGGTTATTTGAACTATTTGTCCGGTCGAACATTTGGTCTTTTTAACTATTTGTCCGTTCCGACATTCGTGTCTTTTTGAATATTTGTCCCAGTTCAAACCATTTGGTCTTTTTTGGAACTATTTGCCCGTTCGGACATTTTAGTCTTTTTGACTATTTGTCCTTCGACATTTGGTCTTTTTGAACTATTTGTCCGTTCGGAAATTTCGTCTTTTTGAACTATTTGTCCGTTCGGAAATTTAGTCTTTTTGAACTATTTTTCCCTCGGACATTTCGTCTTTTTGAACTATTTGTCCGTTCGGATATTTGGTCTTTTAGAACTTTTTGTCCGTTCGGACATTTTGGTCTTTTTGAACTATTTGTCCGTTCGGACATTTGGTCTTTTTGAACTATTTGTCCGTTCGGACATTTGGTCTTTTTGAACTATTTGTCCGTTCGGACATTTGGTCTTTTGGAAATCATATTTGTCCGTTCCGACAATTTAGTCTTTTGAACTATTTTGTTCCCTTCGGACATTTGGTCCTTTTGTTGAACATTTGTCCGTTCGGACATTTGGTCTTTTTGAACTATTTGTCCGTTCGGAAATTTCGTCTTTTTGACTATTTGTCCGTTCGGACATTTCGTCTTTTTGAACTATTTGTCCGTTCGGACATTGCTAATTGTTATTTGTCCGTTCGGACATTTGGTTCTTTTTGAACTATTTGTCGTTCGGAACATTTGGTCTGTTTGAAACTATTTGGCCGTTCGGACATTGTCTTTTTGAACTTTTTGTCCTTTCGACATTTTGTCCTTTTTGACTATTTTGTAACTTTCGTACCTTTGTCTTTGAACCTATTTTTCGTCGTGACATTTGGTCTTTTTGAACAATTTGTCGTTCGGACATTTCGGTCTTTTTTGCAACTATTGTCTGTTCGGACATTGTGATCTTTCTTTGAACATTTTGTCCGTTCGACATTTGTCTTTTTAACTATTTGGTCCCGTGTCGGATCATTTGCTCTTTTTTTTTTTAACATTTGTCCGTTCGGACATTTGGTCTTTTTGAACTAATTTGTCGTTCGGACATTTTGGTCTTTTCGAACTATTTGTCCGTTCGGACATTTGTATTTTTGAACTATTTGTCCGCTTTCGGACATTTAGTCTTTTTGAACTATTTGTCCGTTTCGGACATTTGGGTATTTTGAACTATTTGGTCCGTTCGGACATTTACTTTGTCTTTTTGAACTTATTTGTCGTTAGGACAATTTGGTCTTTCTGAACTATTTGTCGTTCGGTACATTTGGTCTTTTGAACTATTTGTCCGTTTTGGACATTTGGTCTTTTTTAAACCAAATGTCCGAATCGACATTTTTGGGGGTTCCCCTCCTTTTGTTTGAACTATTCGTTCCGTTCGGGCATTTGTCTTTTTGAACTATTTGTCCGTTCGGACATTTGGTCTTTTTGAACTATTTGTCGTTCGGACATTTTGGTCTTTTCGAACTATTTGTCCGTTCGGACATTTGGTCTTTTTGAACAATTTGTCCGTCGGACATTAGTTCTTTTTTGAAACTATTTGTCCGTTTCGGAACATTTGGTATTTTTGACTAGTTTGTCCGTTCGGGACAATTTGGTCTTTTGAACTATTTGTCCGGTCGGACATTTGTCTTTTTGAACTATTTGTCCGTCGACACATTTGGTCTTTTTAAACTATTTGTCCGTTCGGACATTTGGTCTTTTTGAACTATTCGTCCGTTCGGACATTTGGTCTTTTTGAACTATTTGTCCGTTCGGACATTTGTTTTTTTTGAACTATTTGTCCGTTCGGACATTTGGTCTTTTTGAACTATTTGTCCGTTCGGACATTTGGTCTTTATGTACTATTTGTCCGTTCGGACATTTGTCTTTTGAACTATTTGTCCCTTCGGACATTTGGTCTTTTTAACTATTTGTCCGTTCGAATATTGGTCTTTTTGAACTATTTGTCCGTTCGGACATTGTTCTTTTTGAACTATTTGTCCGTTCGGACATTTGGTCTTTTTGAACTATTTGTCCGTTCGGACATTTGGTCTTTTTGAACTATTTGTCTGTTAGGACATTTGGTCTTTCTGAACTATTTGTCCGTTCGGACATTTGGTCTTTTTGAACTATTTGTCCGTTCGGACATTTGGTCTTTTTGAACTATTTGTCCGTTCGTACATTTGGTCTTTTTGAACTATTTGTCCGTTCGGACATCTTGGTCTTTTGAACTATTTGTCCGTCGGACATTTGGTCTTTTTTGAACTATTTGTCCGTTCGGACATTTGGCCTTTTTGAACTATTTGTCCGTTCGGACATTTGGTCTTTTTGAACTATTTGTCCGTTTGGACATTTGGTCTTTTTCAACTATTTGTCCGTTCGGACATTTGGTCTTTTTGAACTTTTTGTCCGTTTGGACATTTGGTCTTTTTGAATTATTTGTCCGTTCGGACATTTGGTATTTTTGAACTAATTGTCGTTCGGCAAGCAATTTGGTCTTTTTGAACTATTTTGTCCGTTCGGACATTTTGGTCTTTTTGAACTTTTGTCCGTTCGACATTTGGTCTTTTGAACTCTTTGTCCGTTCGAACATTTGGTCTTCTTTGAACTATTTTTCGTTCGACATTTGGTCCTTTTTGAACTATTTTGTCCCGTTCAAGAATTTGCGTCCTTTTTGAGCTATTTGTCCGTTCGGAAATTTGGTCTTTTTTGAATTATCTGTCCGTTTCGGACATTTGTCTTTTGAAATATTTGACAGTTCCCGACTTGGTCTTTTTGAACTATTTGTCGTTCGGCACATTTGGTCTTTTTGAACTATTTGTAGGTTTCGAAATTTTGGTCTTTTTGAACTAACTTGTCCGTTCGGACATTTGTCTTTTTGACCATTTTTCCGTTCGGACCTTTGGTCTTTTTGAACTATTTGTCCGTTCGGAACATGGCTTTTGAACTATTCTGTCGTTCGACATTTACTTTTTGAATATTTGTCGTTCGACATTTGGTCCTTTTTGAACTATTTGTCCGTTCGGACATTTGGGCTTTTTGAATTTTTTGTCCGTTCGGACATTTGGTCTTTCTTTGAACATTTGTCCGTTCGACATTTTGGTCTTGTTTGAAGTTAATTGTCCGTTGACATTGTCTTTTGAAACTATTTGTCGTTCAAACCATTTGGTCTTTTTGAACTATTTGTCGTTCGGACATTTGGTCCTTTTTTGAACATTTGGTCCGTTCGGCACATTTGGTCTTTGAACTATTTTTTTCGCGTTCGGATCATTGTGGTCTTTATTGAACTGTTTGGTCCGTTCGGACATTTTGGTCTTTTTCTGAACTATTTGTCCGTTCGGAGATTTGGCCTTTTTGAACTATTTGTCCGTTCGGACATTTGGTCTTTTTTAACCTTTTGTCTAGTCGTACATTTGGTTCTTGTATGAATACTTGTCCGTTCGACATTTGGTCTTTTAAACTATTTGTCCGTTCGAATTTGTCTTTTTGAACTATTTGTCCGTTAGGACATTTGGTCTTTTTTTGAACTATTTGTCCGTCGGACATTTGGTCTTTTTGAACTATTTGTTGCGTTCGGAACATTTGGTCTTTTGAAACTATTTGACGTTTGGACATTTTGTCTTTCTGAAAGACTATTTGTCCGTTGGACATTTGGTCTTTTTGGAACTATTTGTCGTTCGGACATTTGGTCCTTTTTGACCAATTGTCCTCGGACATTTCGTCTTTTTGACTATTGTCCGTTCGGACATTGGTCTTTTTGAACTATTTGTCGTTCGGACATTTGGTCTTTTTTCAACTATTGTCCGTTCGGACATTTGGTTCTTTTTGGAACTTTTTGTCCGTTTGGACATTGGTCTTTTTGAATTATTTGTACGTTCGGGACATTTGGTTTTTTTGACTAATTTTGTCCGTTCGATACATTTGGTCTTTTGAACTATTTGTCCGTTCGGAAATTTTGGTCTTTTTGAAACTGTTTGGTCCGTTCGACATTTGGTCTTTTTGAACTCTTTGTCCGTTCGAATACTTTGTCTTTTTTGAACTATTTTTTCTGTTCCGACAATTCTGGTCTTTTGAACTATTTTGTCCGTCAGGACATTGGGCTTTCTTTGAGCTAATTGTCCGTTCGGCAATGTTGGTCTTTTGAATTAATTTGTCCGTTCGGACATTTGGTCTTTTGAACTATTTGTCCGTTCCGACATTTGGTCTATTTTGACACTATTTGTCCGTTCGCGCATTTGGTCTTTTGGAACTATTTGTCCCTTTCGGAAATTTGGTCTTTTTGACTACTTGTCCGTGTTCGGACATTTGGTCTTTTGAACTATTTGTCCGTTCGGACATTTGGCCTTTTTGAACTATTTGTCCGTTCGGCCATTTGGTCTTTTGAACTATTTGTCCGTTCGGACATTTAAGTCTTTTTGAACTATGTGTCCGTTCGGACATTTGGTCTTTTGAACTATTTGTCCGTTCGCATTGGTCTTTTTGAACTTTTTGTCCGTTCGGGACATTCGGTCTTTTTGAACTATTGTCCGTTCGGACATTTTGGTCTTTTTGAAGTATTTGTCCGTGTCGGACATTTGGCTTTTGAACTATTTGTCCCGTTCAAAGCATTTGTCTTTTTGACTATTTGTCCGTTCGGACATTTGGTCTTTTTGGACTATTTGTCCGTTCGGACATCTGGTCTTTTTGAACTATTTTTTCTCCGTCGGACATTTGGTCTTTTGAACTGTTTGGTCCGTTCGGACATATGGTCTTTTTGAACTATTTGTCGTTCGGACATTTTGGTTCTTTTTCAACTATTTGTCCGTTCGGACATTTGGCCTTTTTAACTATTTGTCCGTCGGACATTTGGTCTTTTGAACTATTTTTTCCCTCGGACATTTGGTCTTTTTAACTATTTGTCCCGTTCGGACATTGGTCTTTTTGAACTATTTCCGTTTAGACATTTGGTCTTTTTGAACTATTTGTCCGTTCGGACATTGGTTATTTTGAACTATTTGTCCCTTCGGACATTGGTCTTTTTGAACTATTTGTCTGTTCTGACATTTGGTCTTTTTGAACTGTTTGTTCGGTCGGACATTTGTCTTTTTGAACTATTTTTCCGTTCGAACATTTGGTCTTTTTTTGAACTATTGTCTGTTCTCGACATTTGTCTTTTTGAAGTAATTTGTCCGTCGGAATTTGGTCTTTCTGAGCTATTTGTCCGTTCGGACATTTGTCTTTTTGAACTATTTGTCCGTTCGGACATTTGGTCGTTTTGAACTATTTGGTCCGTTCGGGCATTTGGTCTTTTTGACTATTGTCCGTGCTCGGACATTTGGTCTTTTTGAAATTATTGGTCCGTTCGGACATTTGGTCTTTGAACTGTTTGTCCGTTCGGACATTCCGTCTTTTTCGAACTTTTTGTCCGTTCGGACATTTTGGTCTTTTGAACTCTTTGTCCGTCTCGGACATTTGACTTTTGAACTATCTTGTCCGTTCGGTAATTTGTCTTTGGTTTGTGAACTATTTTGGTCCGTTCGAACATTTCGTCTTTTTGACTATTTGTCGTTCGGACATTTCGTCTTTTTGAACTATTTGTCCGTTCAAACATTTCGTCTTTTTGAACTATTTGTCCTTTCGGACATTTCGTCTTTTGAACTATTTGTCCGTTCGACATTTGGTCTTTTTGAACTATTGGTCCGTTCGGACATTTGGTCTTTTCTGAACTATTTGTCCGTCGGACATTTGTTCTTTTTGAACATTTGTCCGTTCGGACATTTGTCTTTTGTGAACTCATTTGTCCAATCGAACATTTGGTTTTTGAGCGTTCCTTCGAATAATTTCGTCTTTTTTGTAACTATTTGTCCGTTCAGAAATTTGGTCTTTTGACAACCTGTTTGTCTCGGTCGGACATGTTGGTTTGTTTGAACTGTTTTCCGTTCGACAATTTGGTCCTTTTTTGAAACTGTTTGTGCCGTTCGGAGCCATTTTGGTTTTTTGACTATTGTTCCGGTTCGAAATTTTGGTAATTCTTTTACTATTTGCTCCCGTTCGGAATTTTGGTCCTTGTTTTGACACTATTGTCCGTTGGGTATTCTTGGTCTTTATGAACCCTATTCTGCTCCGTCGAAATTGGTCGTTTTGAACTGTTTGTCGTTTCGGAATTTCGTCTTTTTGAAGCTATTTGTCCTTTTTGGACATTTGTCTTTTGAACTATTTGTCCGTTCGGAACACTTTGGTCTTTTTGAAAACTATTTGTCCGTTTCGGACAGTTTGTCCTTTTTGAACTATTTGTCCTTTCGGACATTTGGTCTTTTTGAACTATTTGTCCTTTTGGACATTTGGTCTTTTTGAACTATTTGTCCGTTCGGACATTTGGTCTTTTTGAACTATTTTCCCGTTCGACATTTGTTTTTGGCCTATTTGTCGTTCTGACAAGGACAAGAGATCCCATATTACCTTTCAAAAGATTAGCTGCTCAAAATTAAAAGCAGTTAAGGCTGACCTCTTTGCCCTCAAAATATCCCCAAAAATAATGAATATTCGCTCTACAGCAGCAGAACTAAGGAGAGGTGTATTATATTTTATGAACAAGTACAACAAATTCTGCCTATGCTGAAAGTGAAAGATGTACTTGGTGAGAGGACTGCTGGTGTTAGTTCGCTTCCAGCAGTCCATTGCTAATTTAAGGTCCTAACCTAAAAAATCTGCCTCCTTCTGAAATATTTTGACCACCTTGTCCCACCAATAAGAAGGTCTATTTCGTCCAAGACTTTAGTATAATCCATGAAACCTCAACGCGCTGCAGAGTCGATGCTAATGCTACGCATCAGCTCGTGACTTATATACTAATTATATAATATATATATATATAAATATATAGGTATATATATATAATATATATATATATATATATATTATATATAATATATATAGATAATATATATATAATAATAATATATATATATAATATATATAATAATATAATATATATAATATATATATAATATATATATATATATATATAATATATATATATATATATATATATATAATATATATATATATAATATAATAATATAATATATAATATATAATATTATATATATATATATATATTATTTTGGTAATAGGTTAATATTAGGATTGATATATTATTTGTCCGTTCGGACTTTGGTCCTTTTGAATTTCTATTTGTCGTTCGGACATTTGTCTTTAATGAACTATTTGTCCGTTTCGGACATTGGTCTTTTTATGAACTATTGTTCTACGGCTTCGACATTAGGTCTTGTCTTGACGATAATGTGTCACCGTATCGGACAGTAAATCGGATATTATAGGTTCTAGTAGTTGTAAACTAATGTAGTACACGTGCGGTTCGACAAGTCATCGGTTGAGGTCTTTTTATGATACACATTATTGTTCTCGATTTCCGATAATTGGTCATTATGATCTGAGAGCACACTGATTTGGTCCCGTTTCGGACATTTAGGTCTTTTTGAACTATTTGTCGGTTCGGAGACATTGGTCTTTTTGAACTATTTGTCTGTCATTGGTAACATTTGGTCATATTCTGAGAACACTAATTTTGTCCGTTAGGACATGTTGGTCTTTTTGAACTATTTTCCGTTCGGCATTGGTGATCATTACTTGAGCAAACTAGTCATTGTCTTAGAATCTAGAGCAGTTGGAGCATTTATAGAGTAACTCAATGTGTATAATATTCGATCAACCGCACATAGACGACAAGTGATGGTCTTATTTGAGAGAGATTTACTACGTACAATGGAGTAGTCGTCGGTGTCCGGAACCTTTTGAGGATAAGTAATTATTTGAACTATTTGCCGTTCGGACATTTGTCTTTTTGACCATTTGTCCGTTCGACATTTGGTCTTTTGAACTATTTGTTCCGTTCGAACGATTTGGCCTTTTTGAACTTATTTGTCCGTTCGAACATTTGTTCTTTTTGAACTATTTGTTCCGTCGGACATTTGGTCTTTTTCAACTATTTGTCCGTTCGGACATTTGTCTTTTTACTATTTGTCCGTTTGGACATTTGGGTCTTATTGAATTATTTGTCCGTTCGTGACATTTGGGTATTTTTTGAACTATTTGTCGTTAGGAATATTGGTCTTTTGAACTATATTGTCCGTTTGGACATTGGTCTTTTTGAACTGTTTGTCCGTCGGACATTTGTCTTTTTGACCATTTTTCCGTTCGGACATTTGGTCTTTTGAACTATTTTTTTCTCGTTCCGACATTTGGTATTTTTGAACTATTGTCCGTTCTGACATTTGGTCTTTTGAGCTATTGTCCCGTTCGGATAATTTGTCTTTTTGAATTCTATTGTGCCGTTCGGGACATTTGGTTCTTTTTGAACTATTTTGACCGTTCCGACATTTGGTCTTTGAACTATTTGTCCGTTCCGACATTTGGTCTTTTTAACTATTTGTCCGTTCGAAAATTTGGTCTTTTTGAACTACTTGTCGTTCGCACATTTGGTCTTTTTGAAACTAAATCTGTCCGTTCGGCAATTTGGTCTTTTTGAAGCTATTCTGTCCGTTCGGACATTTTGTCTTTTTGAAATATAAGTCCGTTCGGACTTTTGGGTCTTTTTGAACTATTTGTCCGTCGGACATTTGGTCTTTTTGAAGCTATTTTGTCCGTTCGGACATTTGGTCCTTTTGAACTTTTTGGTCCGTTGGACATTTGGTCTTTTGAACTATTTGTCTGTTCGGACATTTAGTCTTTTGAACTATTTGTCCGTTCCGAAGACATTTGGTCTTTTTTGAACTATTTGTCCGTGTCGACATTTGGTCTTTTTGAAGTATTTCCGTTCGGACATTTGGGTCTTTTTGAAACCTATTTGTCCCGTCGGACATTAGTCTGTTTTGAACTATCTTGTCACGTTCGGACATTTGGTCTTTTTGAACTATTTGTAAATTTTCGGACATTTGTTCTTTTTGAACTTTTTTCTGTCCGTTCGGACATTTTGTCTTTATGAACTATTTGTCGGTTCGGACATTTTGTCTTTTTAAACTATTTGTCCTTCGGACATTTGCGTCTTTTTGAACTATTGGCGTTCGGACATTTGTACTTTTTGAACTTTTTTGTTCCTTTCGGACATTGGTCTTTTTTGAACTATTATGTACTTATCGGACTCTTGGTCTGTTTGAACTATTATTTGTCGTTCGGACATTTGGTCTTTGTGAACTATTTGTCCGTTCGGACATTGTCTTTTTGAACTATTTGTCCGTTCTGGACATTTAGATCTTTTGAACTATTTTGTCCGTTCGGACATTTGGTCTTTATGAACTATTTGTCCGTTATCGGACATTTGGTCTTTTTGATATATAACTATTTGGTCCGTTTGGAGACAGTTTTAGGTTCTTTATTGAAACTATTTGTTCGTTCGGATATTTGGTCTTTTTTGAACTATTTGGCCGTTCGGACATTTGGTCTTTTTGAACTATTTGTCCGTTTCGACATTTTTCGTCTTTTTGAACTTATTGTCCGTTCGGAAATTTGGTCTTTTTGAATACTATTTGTCCTTCGGACATTATTGGTCTTTTTTAACTTTTGTCCGTTCGGACACATTTAGTCTTTTTGAGCTATTTGTCCGTCGGAAATTTGGTTTTTACTTTATGAATTATTTGTACGTTCCGGAACATTTTGGTCTTTTTGACTAATTTGACCGTTCCGAACATTTGGTCTTTTCAAACTATTTGTCCGTACGGAACATTTGGTCTTTTTTGAACTATTTGTTAGGTTCGGAAATTTGTTCTTTTGACTACTTTGTCTTTTCGGTACATTTAGGTCTTTTTGAACTTACTTGTCCGTTTCGGAACATTTGGTCTTTTTTGAACTATTTGGTCGTTCGGAAAATTTGGTTCTTTTTAACTTATATGTCCTTTTCGAGACATTTTGGTCTTTTTGAACTATTGTCCTTTCGGACATTTGGTCCTGGTCTTTTTAAACTTTGTGTCCGTTCGGACATTTTGTCTTTTTTGAACTATTTGTCCTGTTCGGACAATTGTTTGGTCTTCTTGATACTATTTCGTTCACGTTCGAGATCAATTTTTTGGTCTTTTTTGAACTATTTGTTTATGGTTACGGAAATTTTGTATCTTTTGAATATCTACATTGTCTTTTCGGACATTGGTGATCTTTATGAATACTTTTCTCCTTATCGGGACAATTTGGTCTTTTTGAACTATTTGTCCGTTTTGACATTTCGTCTTTTTGATTAATATGTCCCGTTCGGACATTTGTCTTTTTGAAATATTTGTCCGTTTTCGGACATTTTGGTCTTTTTATACTATTTGTCCGTTCGGACATTTGGTCTTTTTGATATTTAACTTGTCCGTTCGGACATTTTGGTCTTTTTGAAAACTATTTGTTCCGTTCGGACATTTTGGTACTTTTTAAAAACTATTCGTGATCCGTCTCGGACATTTGGTTCTTTTTGAACTGTTGTCTCCGTATCGGACCATGGTGTCTTTTTGAGCTATTTGGTCCGATCTCGAAATTATTGCGTCTTTTTAATTATTTGTCTCTGAATCTGGAACATTTGGTCTTTTTGAACTATTTGTCCGTTCGGAACATTTGTCTTTTTGATAACTATATTGTCCGTTTTGGAACATTTGTTCATTTTTTTGAACTAATTTGTAGGTAGGAAATTTGTCTTTCTTGAACTACTTGTCCGTTCGGACATTTGTTACTTTTTGTATGAACGTATTAGGTCCGTTCGGAATCATATTAGTTCTTTTTGAACCATTTGTCGGTCGGACATTATCTGTTCTATTTTAACTATTTTGAGTCGTTCGACATTTTGGTTTCTTTTTTGAAACTATTGTCCGTTCGGACATTTGGTCTTTTTGATATTTGGTCCGTTCGGAAATTTTGTCTTTTTGAACTATAATGTTCGTTCGGAAATTTGGTCTTTTTGAACTATTATGTCCGTTCGGACATTTGTCTTTTTGAACTATTTTTCCGTACGGACATTTGGTCTCTTTTTGAACTATCTGTCCGTTCGGACATTTGGATCTTGAACTATTTGTCCGTTCGGACATGTGGTCTTTTTGAACTATTTGTAAGTTCGTGGACATATTGGTCTTTTGCAACTTATTATTGTTCCGTTCGGACCATTTTGGTTCTTTCTTGGAACGTTATTTGTTTCACGATTCGGATCATTTATTGCTTTTGAACTATTTGTCCGTTCGGACATTTGGTCTTTTTGACTATTTTTCCGTTCGTTCGGACATTCGGTCTTTTTGAACTATTTGTCTCCGTTCGGACATTCGGTCTTTTTGAACTATTTTTTCCCCGTTCGGACATTAGTTCTTTTTGACTATGTTGGCCGTTCGGGACATTTGGTCTATTGTGAACTATTGGTCGTTCGGACAATTTGGGTCTTTCTTGAAAACTATTTGGTCGTTCGGACATGTTTGGTCTATTTGAACTATTTGGTCCGTTTCGGACATTTGGGTCTGGGTTTAAACTTTGATTGTCTTTTTCGGAACATTTGGTCTTTTTGAACTATTTGTACTTTCGTAAAATTTGGTCTTTTTTAAACTATTTGTCCGTTTGGACATTTGGTTTTTTGAACAATTTGTCCGTTTCGGACATTTGTTCTTTTTGAACATTTGTCGTTCGAACATTTGATCTTTTTGAACATATTTGTCCGGTTCGGACATTTCGTTTTTTTGACTATTTGTCCGTGTGTGACATTTGCTCTTCTTGAACTATTTGTTCCGTTTCGGGACATATTGTCTTTTTGATAAACTATTTGGTCGTTCTGGAACATTTTGGTCTTTTCAAACTATGTGGTCCGTTTACGGACATTTGATCTTTTTGAACTATTTGTCCGTTCTTACATTAGGTCATTTGGTCTGTTTGAACTATTTGTCCGTTCGGACATTTGGTCTTTTTGAAACTTATTTAGTCCGTTCGGACATTGTGGTCTTTTTTAAACTATTGTTCAGTTTCGGACATTGGTCTTTTTTGAACTCATTCGTCCGTTCGGACAATGGGTCTTTTTGAACTATTTGTCTCTTCGGACATTTGTGTCTTTTTTGAGAACTATTTGTCCGTTTCGACATTTTGTCTTTATGAACTATAATGTCCGTTCGGACATTTGGTCTTTATGAACTTTTGTCCGTTCGGACATTCGGTCTTTTTGAAACTATTTTGATCTCCACCTTCGGATACGTATGTCTTTTGATACTATTTGTCTACGTTTCGTAACATTTTGGTCTTTTTGAATCTATTTGTCCTGTATCGAGACATTTGGTCTTTATTGAACTATTTGTCCGTTCGGGAATTTGGTCTTTTAAAACTATTTGTCCGTTCGGACCTTTGGTCTTTTGAACTATTTGTTCGTTCGGACATTTGGTATTTTTGAACTGTTTGTCTCCGTTCGACAATTTGGTCTTTTTTGGAAACATTTGTCCGTCGGACACTTTGCGTTTTTTTAGACTATTAATGTCCGTTCTGACATTTGGTCTTTTTGAACTATTTGTCCGTTCGGACATTTGGTCTTTTTGAACTGTTTGTCCGTTCGGAAATTTGGTATTTTTTATTGATACTGTTTGTCAGTTCCGGACATTTGCGTCTTTTTAAACTGTGTCGTTCGGACATTGGTACCTTTATGAATCTGATATTTTTGTCCTGATTCGGACATTCTGAGTCTTTTTGAACTATTTTGCCGTTCGTACATCATTTAGTTTATTGAACTATTTGTCCGTTCGGGAATTTGGTCTTTTTTAACTATTTTTCTAGTATATATACGTTCGGACTTGAGTCTTTTTGAACTATTTGTCCGTTCGGACCTTTTTGGTCTTTTTGAACTATTGGTCCGTTCGGAATTTTGTCTTTTTGAACTTTTTGTCCTTTCAGATCAATTTGGTCTTTTTTAGATTGAACTATTTGTCCGTTCATACATTTGGTCTTTTTGAACAATTTGTTTGTTGGACATTTGGTCTTTTTTGAACTATTTGTCCGTTCGGACATCTTGGTTCATTTTTGAACTATTTGTGCCGTTCGGACTTTGATCTTTTTGAACTATTGTGTCCGTTCGGACATTTGTGGTCTTTTATGAATACTATTTTGTCCGTTCAGGACTTTGGTTCTTTTTGAAACATATTTGTCCGTTTTGGACATTGGGTCTTTTTGACTATTTGATAGGTTAGGAAATTTGTCTTTTTTGAAACTACTTGTTCCGTTTCGGACATTTTGTCTTTTTTGAAACTATTTAGTCTCACGTTCGGACATTTAGTTCTTTATACTTAAACCATATTTGTTTCCGGCGGACATATTGGTCATTTTTAACTACTCTTTCCTTCGGACATTTGGTCTTTTTGAAACTATTTTGTCCGTTCGGACATTTGGTCTCTTGAACTATTGTCCGTTCGGACATTTGGTCTTTTTGAACTATTTGTCCGTTGTGCGGAAAATTCTGGGTCTTTTTGAACTACTTTGTCCGTTTCTGGACAGTGTTTAGGTCGTTTTGAACTTATTAGTTCTCCGTTGCGGACCATTAGTCTTTTGAACTATTTGTCCCGTTCGGACATTGGTCCTTTGTTTTGAACTCATTTGTAAAGTGCAGTTGGTCCTCTTTATGAACTAATTTGTAGTTACCGGTACATTTGGTCTTTGAAACTATTTGTCACGATTCTGCCTTGCTCTTTATCTCTCTC